>JAKCWG010000300.1:0-48491 GCA_021464415.1 Lonicera japonica
TAAATCTGCCGTATTAATCTTCCTAAGAGCTGCTAACAAGCCAACACTCGAATCTTAGCAGGAATACCTGTCTTCCATATCATATTACACGGCGCGAATATTCTATCTTCATTCGAACTCGAAATTGTTTCGAAGAAAGACTTGACTGAAAATATTCCTGATGCATCCCCCTTCCATATTCTGGAGTCTGATCCGTATCTAGCTATCTCCCAACCGTTAATTCTGTTCAACAACTCCATATAATCGTATTCCTCCTCTTCTGTAAAGTTCCTACGAAATATAATGTCCCACCCATAATTATCATTCACATCCCAGTTTATATAATTCTCTATTGTTGCATTATTATCATTTACCAACCTGAATAACCGAGGAAACTGATATTTAAGCTCTCTGTCCCCCACCCACAGATCACCCCAGAAACGAATTTTAGAACCATTCCCAACCTTAAACCGAATGTGTTTCTGGAACTCAACAAGCCCACCTGAAATTGCCTTCCACGGATTACGATACGTCCCTCTGACTACTTTCTTGGAATCCCACCCATTGTCATGTAATCCGTATTTACTTTCGATAATCTTGTGCCAGAAAGCTTCTATCTCTTCCGGAAACCGCCAAGCCACATTCCCAAAGCGCCTCATTCCTATTAAACAGCTGCCCTATACCCAACACCCCGTTCCACATTCTTCTAGACACCCTTTCCAACATACCAAGTGTTCGCCCTTCCCTTCCCAAACCCTTCCCAAAGGAAATTCCTCATAAATTTTTCAATGGTTTTTGCAACCGATACCGGAACCTTGAAAAGAGATAGAAAATAAGTTTGGATACCCTCTAATACGGACTGAATAAGAGTCAATTTTCCTCCCCTCGAAATGCATCCCCTCGACCACCCCTGAAGCCTTCTACCCACTTTTTCAATAACCGGGCTCCAGAAACCTAACCTCTTCGGATTATCACCTAAAGGCAAACCCAAATAAGACATCGGCCAGCTACCCACCGCGCAACCTACCCTACTAGCAAGCGTCCTCAAATCCTCCTCCTCCACATTGATGCCCACCAATTCACTTTTTGCCATATTTATCTTCAACCCCGAGGCGTACCCAAAAATATCTAATATGTTGGTGAGATTCCCGATTTTCCCCTCATTTTTAGAAAGAAAGAAAATAGTATCATCGGCAAATTGCAAGTGCGACACACTAACTCTCTCTTTTCCTATCGAAAAACCTTCCACCAACCCTCTGCTTTTCGCTTTTTCGACCAATAAATTAAGCACATCCGCTACCATTACAAAGAGGAAGGGAGAAAGAGGATCTCCTTGCCTTAAACCTCGCGAAGCTTTGAAGTTACCCTTGGCCTTCCGTTCATCATGATCGAAAAATTAACTGTCGACAAACACCCCCGAATCCACTTCCTCCATCTACTACCAAACCCTTTCCTCTCCAAAACATGATCCACAAAATCCCATTCAATATGGTCATATGCCTTCTCAAAGTCAATCTTTAAAAGAACTCCCTCCTTCTTTTTTTCCTTATACTCTTCAACCGCCTCATTAGCAATAAGGGCCAAGTCAAGAATTTGTCTACCCTTTACAAACGCTCCTTGCACTAGCCCCACCGTTTCAGCCAACACCTCCTTCAATCTAAGGGATAGCACTTTGGCCACAACTTTGTAAAGACTAGTAACTAAACTAATAGGCCTAAAATCCTTTAGTTTTAGAGAAGCAATCTTCTTCGGTATTAGACATATAAATGTTGAATTTGTGCATGCATTCACCACCCCGTTATCAAAAAAATCTTTCATCACCTTCATTAAATCTCTTTTAATCACATCCCACCCCTTACTAAAAACCTCCATCGTATATCCATCCGGCCCCGGCGCCTTGTTACCCTCGCATGAGTCAATCGCAGCTTTCACCTCCTCCTCCTCAAACGGTCTTTCAAGCCACATCTTGCTTTCATTACGAATCGGATTCCAATCTAACCCATCAAAACCTACTTGAGATCGTTCCCTCTTCGAATATAACTTTCTAAAATACTCTACCAACTCCCTTTCAATCCCGGCTTCATCCACCACTGTTGAACTGTCTTCCTTCTCCAATTTATTAATAAATTTATTTGCCTTCCTTTGATTGACTATCCGATGAAAAAGCTTGGAATTTGCATCCCACTCCGACACCCCTCTCACTCTTGCCTTTTGATTCCAAGAAATTTCTTCCTTCAACAAAAGGTCTCCAAATTCCTCCTTTAGCAATTTTCTTTCAGCTAACCTCTCCTCGCCGATAGGCCCCCTTGATTCTTCCTCGTCTATAATTTGAATTTTGTGAAGGATTTGCCCTTTTTTCACTCTAACATCACCGAATACCTCCTCATTCCATTTTTTCAACTGATCTTTTACCTGTCGTAACTTCCACATAAATTTGTACCCTTCCCATCCGCTGACCGCACATCCGTCCCACCACTCTTTGAATTTGCCAATAAAGTCCATGTGTGTCAACCACATGTTCTCAAAACGAAACGGAGTCGGGCCCCACCTAAAAGCGCTCGAGTCCAGGACCAATGGAAAGTGATCCGAGACTACCCGAACAAGCACCTCCTGCCTAGCTATAGTAAAAGCCTCCCAATCTTCTGAAAATAAAAATCTATCCAGTCTCGAATGCACCCTCCCGTTTGACCAAGTGTAATTTGCGTTACTAATTCCCGGATCGCATAATGCCGAGTTTCTAATAAAGGCATCAAACTTCCTCATGCTCCTACTCCACCTCCCATTTTCCCCATCCTTCTTCTCTGACGAAAACGAATAATATTGAAGTCCCCTCCTAAACACCACCGATTCCCACAAAGCCCATTCAAGCTTGCCAACTCCTCCCAAAACTCATTTCTTTCCCTATACCTGCACGGCCCGTAAACCCCCGTAAGCCACCAACTCTCCCCTTCTTTTGGTCTTAGCTTAACAGTCAAAGTGAATCTCCCCTCCATACATTCCTCACAAGATACCACCCTCACATCCCACATGATCAAAATCCCTCCCGATCTCCCTATCACCGGAATGTATGCCCAGTCTTTATACCTCACGCCCCAAATTGCACCGACCATAGCCCAATTGATCTCCTCCCTTTTTGTTTCTTGTAAAATAACTAAATCCGGCTTCTCCTTTAACAACATCTCCTTAATACTTCTCCTTTTTTCCATCCCCCCCAACCCTCTAATGTTCCAGGATACTATCTTCATTGAGAACCTCTAGCACCCCTCCTAACCGCACTATCATCCCTTCTAATGTCATAATTTACGTTGCATTTCAATTTTTCCAACTCTCGCACGCCCTTTCTTCCCTTCTCCTTCTTCTTTCTATCTCCCCTCTTATTATACCCTCCAGTAGAAATCATACGAATCTCCATTTCCTCCAATAGTTTACCGTATTTATCACGTTCTGATCCGCTCAACCCAACCCATTCCTCCTTGCCCATCATATCATTACTATTTGTACTCTCCTTGAGGCTCACTCCGAGCCGAAACCCTTTCTCCAGAGACTGTCCTTTGCTTGCACCAAAATGCAAACCATTATTTAACTCACCTCCACCGTTAATAGTCCCCTCACCTACAACTATAACTATCCCTTCCCCTTCTCCTTTCTGACCTTGCCCATAGCTGCTCCCATCCTCCACCCCGGTACCTACTCTAATTGATACTTCATTGGCAGCATTACACTCATTCACTAGCTTCTCAAAGTATAAAACCGACATCACCAAGTTATTCACCAAATTACCGACCTCTAGACCACCTCCACATATTGAAAAAATAGCGCTATAATCATTCCCGAATACATATGATAGTGAAGAACCTGGGTAGTCCGCTCCTTCACCATGTAGCATCCACATCTTCCACTCTTTTTTAGTAGATTGTTCCCTCCTTCCACCGCCCTTAAGCCCACTGTTTGTCTCTATCTCTCCGCCTTTGAATAAAGACACTAACCAATTTTCATCCTCTGAATGCGCACTCGAACTTTCAGCTACCGAGCAGCAATCCTCAAAAGATTCATCACTGTCACTCTCCGCTTCTTCCGCCAATAGATTTTTAATATCCTCATCTTCATTTATTATTTCCCTTTCTTCCCTAAAACTCAACGCCACTTTCTTTCTTTCTTTATTACGTCTGCTATAAAATTGAATTGACTTTTTCGAAGTCCACTTCATTTTGATAAGATTGTTCTTCCTCATACTGTTCCATCCCTTTGCATTTCGACCAATTCTATGAAACTCTTCTCCCTCGTAACCACTCACGATCTCATTCTCTTGCACTTCATTACCTTTCACCCCATCATCCTCCAACTCTTCGGTTCCAACCCCAACCCCTGAATTACTCAAAACCAGTGGCTGAACAAAGTTGCTGATTACTACATGCTCATTTTCCTAATTCCCTTCGACCATCCCCCGCTTCACCCTCTCCTCATCCCCGATGTTTCCCTCCCCTACTGCCGTCCCACTCCCACTACTAACCAGCTCACTAGTCCTAGCAATAATGTTGTCCCTATCTGCACCCTTCATCTCTTCGAAACATAATAATTCCTTCCCTTTACCGCTACTCGCTCTAGAAACCCACTCTTCAAGAGCTCCTTTAGCAATTAAATTACCTCCATCTTTTTCGCTAACCACCACCACCTGTTTCCGCCCTTGTTCTTTGCAATTATCTACAATAGTGACCGTGCATCTACCAATAGCGCCCAATTCAGTTGTCTTCCTTGTTATCTCCTTGTTTGTTAAATCTAATTTACTTAACACCTTCAAACGGATGGTGCACCGGCACTCTTTTTCCCCAAGCAAATCTATTTCCGCCGGAATGAAGCCACTATTGTTGCCTTTAACTTTGATTCTCGGAGCAAATAATCTAGACAAACTTTCTGTTCTCTTGTCAATCATTACTAGGCCTCCACATTGATTCCCAATCTTCTCAAAAACTTTTTTGCTCCACCAATTTAATGGTAAATCTACGAATTCGATCCAACCCCCTGTACATGCTAACTTCCGGTTGTGCATAACTCCCTCTTGGTCCCATTTTCGTAGGCTAATAACTCGACCTTCGAAGAAGATAGTCTCCTGCTTTCCCAGCGTCTCTATTTCTTTCTCTGTCTTGCATTGAATAATAGCTTTATCCGGTTGAAAAGGGATCAATGAAAAACCCATCTTGAATCTCCTGTTAAGAGCTTCTTCAATACTAGACCACTTATGCCATAACCTTTCCCTTGTGCACACAAATACCTTGTCCCAATCAAATACCTCGTCTAATCCTTCTTTTACTCTAGTTGTCTTCTGTTTCTCATAGACATTAACCATACTCTGTTTCCTTAAAACTTCAGCAAAAGTACCTTTACTCTCCAAGTTGACCCTACCCCATCCTATCTTATTTTCCAACTGATTGTGAGTCTGACTTTTCATAATATCATTGGGTGTATATCTACTTTCTCTGATCTCCCCTGTTCCCTCTGTAATCGATTGAAAATAAACCCGACCAATAACTGCTTGCCGAATAGCATCTTCTGTATCAATTAAGAACTTTATTTTTTCTTCCGTTGAAAATCAAAAGCCATAAAACAATTTAAGACGATAATAGGAGTACAGGCTAAAATTGAAACCCCGCTATGGAGATCAAAAGCATTAACCCACCACATTAGGGGCCACACAATCCTCATCAAAATATGCGAGCATGTAGAAATCCTGGTAAGTATGGTAAAACCATAAAAGGTATTTGTCGTAACGTTAAACCAGCCTAGAATATCCAAAATGCTGGAGAATGAAGCATGATGAGTACTAGAAATGCATGACTTACCAACTCTAGCAAAACACATCATTCCCTTGTTAGTTGTTACAGATGAAACTAGTAAATCTACTTCACTGTTACGAAGATAAGTTCTATTTTTGATGATCACGAGTTACAAATAAGATGGACTTACATCTCTCGTTGTCGTCTTATGCAAGGAATAAACTGCTTGCGAAGCGACCTGATACAGCAAACATTCAGATTAAGGAAAAAGGTTCTCATAAAGCAAAACGGACTCCACAGAGGGCTCATTTGGTTTGAATTTCATGAAAGGAATTGGCATTTTTTATCTTGGAATTTGAGATTCCTTGTATTCACAATAACTTGCAAACATGCTATCAAACAAAATATTTTGATTAAATTGTATAAGATATTATAATATATGTAATATTACTTCTGTTCTTCAGAAAAAAAAAATAAGTATGTAATATAACTTTTATAATAATCCAAAAGAAAAACGATTAGTTACAAGTTAAAAATAGGAAATTTTTTGTCAAAAACAAAATATTGGACTCGGGACAATCTTCTTAGCTTTCCTGTCATTCAATATGGTATTGGAGGAGGGGAATTTCCTTTCCTAGGAATCCTGGATTCCTTTGCATATCTCCAACCAAAAGTTGGTATCTTGCACGTATTGGAATTTAGGATTCCCAGGAATGATCCAAAGAACAAAACAAACGAAACCTACATGTAGTCAATGTCCATACCTTCAAAGCCACACAGAGAAAATCCATATCTGCTCCTTTACTCCGTGTTCCAAACGGAGGATTCATTACAACAGTATCAACAATTTGACCTGCACAGAAATCAAGTTTTCCCACACAAAGAAATAAAATGACGGAAAAATTCAAGAATCTCGGAATCATGCACGAAATGTTATATATATATATATATTAAAAAACGTTTTATCTTTATAACACGCATCAATATCCAAGACCTTTCACCTTAGAGATGGTGAATATGGAGATTCTTTTTACAAATTCAATGATAGCGATGGCTTTCTAGGTATGAAGTGCACATTAATAAGTTATTTCTTCAATGAGCAGTTATACTTAGAAAATCACTTTTTCGAAATTATATATTTTCACCATGACAAAACTTCAGAGAGCCCATGTCAGTTTATACAACCAATTTCGACAACTAATGATAAGCTGGACATGCTGCGTTGAACACTTCAATTTACCATTTGAGTGGAATTAATTTTATATTTTTTTTTTATCAGAAAAGAGACTTATATTGAGAAAAAAGAATCAATACAAGCAAAGAGGATTTGATGGTTTACAAGAAGTCGACCAAAAGCCCCAAAGAAAAAGGAAGCACAAAAAAACCAACAA
This sequence comes from Lonicera japonica, assembly GCA_021464415.1. Lineage (NCBI taxonomy): Eukaryota > Viridiplantae > Streptophyta > Magnoliopsida > Dipsacales > Caprifoliaceae > Lonicera > Lonicera japonica. The sequence continues at coordinate 7,142 of JAKCWG010000300.1, forward strand.
TCACAAAACATGGAGATAAAGAAATAAGCAGAAAAACGAACAATAAAAAGACTCCCCACAAAAACCCCGGGCCCAAGTTACGGACAAATCCTTCAAACCACAGCTGCAGACCAATCCCTCCTTAGATCATCAAGAGATAACGAACTGAACAAATTGGACGAATAGGCCCAAAGAGATGCGTATGATTTAACCCTCTCCCAGACTTCATCGACGAGTTCTGATTTGCCTTCGAATATTCTTCTATTTCTTTCCCCCCAAACACACCATAAAATAGCCATAGAGCATGACCTCCATAAAATTTTAGTCTTCTTCTTGTTACCTCTAAAGCTCCATCCAATTAATAAAAGATCAAACCACGACTTAGGAAACACGGAGATAATACCCAACTCTCTATGAAGATTATTCCAAATAGAATGAACAAAAGGGCAGTGAACAAGTAATTGATCAAGTGCACATCACACACCATGATGGAGATAAAACCATATAGGGCTTCTTAATTTGGAGTATATCATTCGTATTGACTTTTCTCCACGCAGCCAACCAAGCGAGGACTTTCACCTTAGTGAGACTTGTAATGCTTTAATTGAATCAAACCAGTTTTCAGTCATACCGACGAAGAAGACAGAAGTTAGGTGAAGCTTTACCGGCATTCCAAACTTTACAGTTGCCAAGATTTATTTTGCCTCAAAATAAGGATGTGTTAAGGTCCGAACAGGGATGGCAAAAATGTCCCAAGCCGGCAGGTTTTTGACCCAACCAAACCATAATGGGGTGGGATTGTTTATGACCAAGGTGGGTATGGGTTCTAAAGCAAAAACCAGGGACAGGTCGTGGTTCAGGTTTGTGAAAATTTAACCCATTTGACCCAACCCAAATATAATATTTTTTATTTAAATACCCTTCTAATATGGTATAACTACAATGGGTTTGCACAGGTCAAGGCAGCACACGGCTGGTTTAGGCTTATGCTCAGGTTTATGCATATAATAAACGGGGCATTTCAGGTTTTTCAAAAGGGCATTTTTTAGTTGCCCTCCTATTCTTAATTCATAAGTAGAGTTACCCCCTATTTTGCTAATCCTTTAACTTAACCCCCTAGATTTTAATAGAGCTCTTATTCCGTCCAAATAAATTACAAATTGACAAAACTACCTTCATCTTCAACCTTTGGACTAACTAGTACAGCTGTGTGAATGTATATACATATATGTGTATAAAACTCCCTCTATCCTAAAAAAATAAAGCACACATGGAGAATAATTATAACCCCAAACACAATTCCCCCCCCCCCCTCCCCCACATTCTTCCACTCATTATTCTTCCCCTCCTTATCTCTCTACAAACAATATATATATACACACATATATTATATGATAGCATCTTTTTCTCTCTAAATCTATACACCAAATCTCTTTCCTGCAATTTTTCCTCTAATTTCCTCTTCAATTGCAAATCTCACAAGATAAAAATTGAAAAAGCTAAACAATAGAAAAGGCCCTAATTTGTAGATCTTATATCTTTGACCAAAGATCTAAATTACAAAAATTTCCTAAAATCATAAAACAATTGACGAAGCTTGGAAACCAAAGAAAAATTCCAAATATGCCTCTATTGAGTTTGAGATCTCATAGGTTGGATATAAACAGAGCATGAGAGGAATTTTGCTTTGGGGTCAAAGGAACGATTTGCTTCGGGGTAGGAGAAGGATTTTCAGATGGAGCAAGGTAGGGAAACAATGGTTAGGAATGATAGATCCAATTTTTGTATATAGTTCCACATATGTACCAAAACATAGAACACGAATTTCAAAAGAGGGATTTCAACTACAAGAAGACAGGATGAAATTGGAGAGAGAGAGAAGATTAGTAGAGAGAGTTAGATTTGCACTTTCTATTTGGATTTAGAGACAGAGAGTGAGATTTGTATATTCAATTTGGTTTTAGAGAGAGAGAGAGAGAGTGAAATTTGCATATTCGATTTCGGTTTATAGAGAGAGAAAATGTGAGACTTGTACAGATTTGTTTGAATTGGGTTTAGGTTTAGATATATGGGAGAAAATTAGGGTTCTTGTGTCGAGATGAAGAAGAATGGCTTAAGGTTGAAGAAGAGGGCATTTTGGTCAACTTGTACAGAATTTGGACGGAGTTAGTGGTTTGTTAAATCCTGAGGGGTTAAGTAAGGTTATCTTCTTTTCGCGTGATTTTGAGATAGTATTTGATCCATCTCATTTTAATGTTATCTCTCCTCCATTACTGGTCACAAGACTTTCTCACTCCAACTAAAACACGTAAATGGATAAGAATCCCATTCAATCTCAACTCACATTACTATATATTTTTTTTTTTTGATCAGAAACGAAATCTCATATTGATAAGAAATAGCAATACAAGAAATAAATCAAGCACCAGGGGTCGAGAAGACCACTAAAGAAAACAAGACAAAAACACAAGAAAAAACATCCAAAAAACAATCCACATGACACTAATAAAGCTATCCTAAGACTGCCATCCAGTCCCGAGAAATATCTGTATGGAAAAAGAACACCTAAATTGAAAATCATGAGATTGTAAAATCACAGATTTCAAAATCAAATCACATGATTTCAAAATTTTGTGAAAAGAACACAGCCTCAAAGGATTAAAAAAATAGGGGTGTAACTCTAGTTATGGATTAAGAATGAGAGGCAACTCAAAAAAGCCATTTTCAAAACAAAATCCACACCTGGTAGATTTGGGTTTGGGTAGGCCATCTTTTTAGGTGGACTGGGTTCACGCTTGGCAAAACGCGTCACAAACCTGACTGTCGCCATCCCTAAGTCTTAATTGTCTTACACAACAAGCATAATGGCGAAAGACATGAAATTGGCACTAATCCAAGCAACCAAAGAAGAGCTGCGCCAAACTCCCCAGTTCAATAGAAGATTTGGGTGAGCAATATTTTCTTGTTTTTTATGTACCAAAAAAAAAATTCTTGTTTTATATTATAATAAAGCGCTAATAATTTTACACCTAATTTCCCACTTTTAGCAAGATATGCAGGGGTTGCCATAGTGTCAGAAAAATCTTTATGCAGCAGAGTCGCATTTAGAGAGTTTGTTCCGACTACATTAAACTTCAACATTTGTCGGATGATTGTTTCAATTTTGGTTAACTTGCAGTTTACATAATTTCCTATGGGGTTAAGTGTAGATATATGGCAACACATAACTGTCAAATCTGGTGTATGCTGAGCCTCAACTGAAGTGTGCTGAGCCTCAACATAATGTCTCTTGTGTCCAATATGTTCTCACTTGTAAACAAGATGCAAGCAATCAGTCTCCTAAAAGGTAGCCTAGGCACCCACATAGGTGCAAAGAGGTGCCAAGCTATTGCATCTACGGGTAAAAATGGATTAGAAACCAAGCATGTGCAACATGACATCATCATTTAACATCGGTTTTCTTCTTCCTTAGATGCTCTGCCTCTTCTACTCATTCGTAAAAGTGAGGCTTAGAACTGATGTATGCAATATTGCATTTACTAGTTCAAACAAGATCCATAAATCCATTAGATGCCTAAATTCATTGCATTCACATGTTTGCCGCTCATATCATATGCACTGTTTCGTTTTACAAAGTGCGAAGTATTTCAACTTTCAAATCATTATTTATATTTTCTTCATTTTCTTAAACAATCAGTAAAATAACGACTCTTTTTTTTTTTTGGGTAGTAAAACCAAACCTTAGTTTTTATCCGATTTTACCCCTAATCGCATTGTCTAGGCAAACCACCACCCCCCTCCCTTTTTCTTCTTTAGAACACAGCATGATAAACCCAGAATGCCCTTCACTCCAAATCCTTGTGTGCTCGCTAACCCTCTTCTTTCTGTGTCCCTTTGTCCTCTTTCAAGTAGTTTTCTCTTAATTGATACTTTCCTTTTACAATGAACTAAGAGACCATAACTTCTTTGCTACAGTTTCAGTAACCAAATTCACCTGTTGCCATCATTGGTAACTACTGCTCTTTAAGCCCCATGAACTGAAGCAGAACTAGTGGCTTTTACGTAATTTCAAGTGGACCAAATAAACAAAGAGAAAAGGAAAATAACTAGCTCACAAATTATAAAACAAGAAAAATTTTGGGAGGAGGAAGAGAGCAGGAAAGTCACCTCTCCATCCTAAGTTTCTGATATCACATTGAACAAAATTCATGTCTAGCTGCATGTGTAACAATTCAACCATCAAGTAATGAAACTCAAATTTCAAGTAAACAAAATGATCAAGCTGTTGAATTCATGATCAAATTATAGGAAGTTCAGAAAACAGAGAGTAAGCAATGAACATAACTTAGAGCACCGGCCACCTCCAATGGCCTAATCAAATCAAAAGACTGCTAAATTTAACAAACTTGAAATATAAAACACTCTCAAAGGTATAATCGAGTTTTAGCAATCCTTGTCCAATACTCAAAGTTCGGCCTTTCCATAGTCATAACTAAAAACCATTCTGAATAACCAAAATGTAAACCCATAAACTTTAAGCTAATAACAAGGAAAGCAAAAAGGAGTCTTTTTGTAATTCATAAAGTCTCTCTTCCATTTCTCTTCTCTTTCCTTTTACTTTTTATGTGAATCTGAAATTGAACCTTCCCACATTTTTCGTTATTGATAAAGAAGACCATTATATGATTTGAGATTGTTACTTTAAATAAATATGTTAAAGTTGATGTTGTATCATTATACAATAATCCATCAGTGATACTCTTAAAGCCATTTTTAGCCTTCAAAAAACTTTATGGCAAGTTTGGCGCGCAGGATACAAGAGTGGATAGGATAAATTTATGCTATTATATGTTTGATGAGACAGCTAATGGGACAAGTTTACCACTTCACCCTATCTTGTGTTTGGTGCTAAAGCAAATAGAAAATATTTACCCTAACACACATATGCTGCGAGGTTGGATAGGATAGCATAACCAGAGTTCTAAAAATCCCCGCCTAGGGACGATTAGGCCTCGCTAGGCAGCAGTCTCTTAGCTTAGCTAGGCTGTAGCCTAGTCTGGCACAATGGCGCAGCGGACTAATGAAGTTTTTCACTCATTTTTGTCATAAGGTTCACTTTTTCCATGTTTGAATTCTGAAAAATATTCTTTTAACAAACACTTAATATCAATTTTAGACACGTGGTCCTCGCTTAGTCCCTTTAGGTGCCTGGCCCCCTCCTACCACGCAACTAAGCCTGTAGCCTAGTCTGGCACAATGGTGCAGCGGACTAATGAAGTTTTTCACTCATTTTTGTCATAAGGTTCACTTTTTCCATATTTGAATTCTGAAAAATATTCTTTTAACAAACACTTAATATCAATTTTAGACACGTGATCCTCGCTTAGTCCCTTTAGGTGCCAGGCCCCCTCCTACCACGCAACTAAGCCAAGCGCCTTTTTTTTTTAAATAGGAAACACAAAATATTAAAGGATCAAGGAACAAAATAAAGTCTGGGAGACAAGTTGTCTACGCAGTTCCTTATAATATAAGAAACACGCGCATTTCCAATTCCTTTCATAGAGGTGCCCAAAGATGCCAAATAAATAACCATTTCCGCTATGTTTTCCTTTTCCATCTTTGTCTTCAAAAAGTTCCTCATTTTCCTGTGTCCAGACACAGCACACTGCTGCCAGGAAGATGCATCTACCCAAACTTCCGAATCTCCTTTTATTTGCATGAGCAAAACCAATCAATCCCTAAGAAATCTTTCCATTCTTCCCACATAACCTTTCTAATTTCAAAAATACCAAATATTTTGTTCCAGATAAAAGATGAAACATAACAGCGCAAGAACGACTGATCTATATCTTTCCCCACAAATTTACACATGATGCACCAATTTGGACATAAACACATGAAGGGTCCTCTTTTTTGAATCATATCACAAGTGTTTAGCTTTCTCTTATAAATCACCTTACTGAGAAATTGGACATTTGAAGGAAAAGCTGCCATCCAAATAAAATTCCAGTGTTCAAATGAGGAGAGATAAATGGGATCTAAGAGGGAATTAAGCAATGAACCGCCTCAGTTGCCGCCATACCCCACCGCTGCTGTGGCAATTCCGGGAGCCACTCACCACCACAAGCCCGAAATTTGATGAGAAATACAGTCAAGAATGGAAACAGAAGCAAGAGGAAAATACAGACTCTTTGTCAACCAGAGTTTTTAAGATACCTGGAGAACCTGCTGAAGTTATCATTGGGTTGCCACCTGTATCTCTAACCGATGGCACTCTTTTTGTCAATAAGAAGGTAACCGACAGAGAATCAGAGAAAAATGAGAGTTTTGTTGATTGGTTAGTAAGAAGAGAAGTAAGAAAAAATTTCAGAGAGCAGCTGTATAAGGGTAAGGTTATGGCGTTTGACGAGGAATCCAGCTGGACGGGGTGGTGTATGAATATGGTGACTATCAAGATTTAGAGTGGCATGAGTTACCAGAAGTGCTTCTACCCCTTGACATTACAGTTCCATTGAAGACTTTAGCTTGAGGCAGAAGCACGGTCAAAAGAGAGGGATTCTAGACCGAGAGATAAATCAAGCCAAACGAGTGCTAATTAGGAAATGGGAATTGATAACTGATTGTAGATGATGGTTTATGTAAGGCTTTGAACTAAAGCTGTCTCTGTTACCATCTACAGCAACTTTCTCGTAGTTTGCTTGATGGAAGTTTTAGGGTGTTCATTGTGCAGATTTTATAGTGATTGAAAACTAGACGAATGTGCCATAAACTTGTATGTCAAGTATTGCCTCTATTAAGTTTAGCTCCAGAGCTACTTACACAAAACACCAGAAAGCTTGGGATAAGACCTTTTCAGTTCATAACAAATATGGTGTTTATGGTAAGCAAAATGGAGTGGATGTACACCCCATTTGTCCCCATACTAAGAGTCCAGTATCACTTTCACACTTTTTGAAGTATACAATAATTTTAACCTAATGAATGGTTGAGTACAAAACATGTTTGCTATTGAGAGATTTGGTTTATTGATTACGTCAGAAAAGAAAACTGGACTCTTAGTCTAGAACGTCACGAAAAGGAATAGTGGACTCCTAATTTTTTGATGGACCAAGCAGTATCGATTGATTGTTTTGTTTTTAAGTATGCAATTGTAACCCGCTAAAAAATGCTCCAATGCAAATAAGGGTATTTTCAAGAAGTTGGACAAGCACTAGTAATTTCGATCCTTTCCAAAAGCTGCGTTAATTTATTGCACTCTATCCAGGCTTCTAATCCAGAGTATAATCTTTATCCCCAACTAAATTCTATCCACAATTCTGACCCAACATATTTTTAAACTATCCCATTCAACACAAAACCTATCCGATTGATTACTACCCGTATCCCATGATTCCCATGTAGTCTTCATCGTATTATATCAAGCATTAGTGTCCAACGCGCTAAACGCAACCCAAAAGTCTTAAATTACCAAGATACAAAAGTAATACCATAAAAGAATGTACCTCAAGCTCATCTGCATTTACTGACGCAATTTCAAGAGATTGAGCATCAACATCAAGGCCAATAACATGTCTGGTCAAAACCAAGAAAGATTTAAAGTGTATAAAAATCACACGTAGTCACGTACAGATGGGAAAAAAAAACTATAAAACAAAGATGGCAATGACAATCATAAGCAGAAAGTTAAATGCAATTTGCAACTAATATTCAACACCAAGGCAATTCAAAAACGGAGAGCAAAGTGACTACGGAAGCTAAAAACTCACTCTGCACCGAGGAGAGCAGCTGCAAGACCCAATGTACCACACCCACAACCAAAATCTGCCACTACCCTGTCGCTCACATCCCCAAATGAATTCTCTGCCTAATCAATTTCAAACACATTTTAATTTTTTCTAAACAAATTCGCATGTTATAAATAGTGTGTTTGGGATCCCAGTTCCATAACTTAGAATTGAAGCAAAAAATGACAACTGAAACAATCTTAAGCTTCGGAATTGTTTGAATTAATTATCGGTCCAACCTCAATTCCGATTTCATTGCAGTTCTCAAACACACGCAGAGAGAGATTATTACAACTATACACTAAAAGTAAAAACCAACAACATGAGGTGGTGCTTGTTTCTACCTTCATTCAGCATTAAGAGGTAGAAATGGTGTTTGTTTTCTCACCACTTAATGCTGAATTAGAATAAAATTCAGCATTGAGGATTACGAGGCAAGTCTTGTGTTGAACGTTTCACTTAACTCTAATAAAAATTTATTCCATTGGTACTCCTGTTCTTTCCCTTCATTAGCTCTCTATATAATAAGAGACATTTTCTTTTTTTTAATAAAAGCGATAAATTCACTACACATCATAATACAAAGTTCTTTCATTCAACACAATAGGGGCAAACAAACAAAGAGTTCGACGTCCACATGGATCGAACCCGGGATCTCCCTGTTACGAGGAGGACAGGGAGGATGCCAAAGGGACAATGATTTTTAATACTAAAAATATACGAGGGAAAAAATATTGTGTGGTGTGAATAACGCCTTTGGCATGGGTTACAATTTAGGTAATATATATCATAATAATAGCGATACAATCGTAAAATGCCATCTTTTACTATTAAGAGCCAAATAAAATAACAAATATTTGTCGAAACTTATGTTCAGTATTAAGCATTCAGAATTCAGTAATCAGTCGGACTAAAAAGAACAAAGGGCGAAAAAGAGAGAGGGGTGTAGTTACTGTGTAAAGCATACGAGAAGCGATGTGAGCTCCAGTTGGATATTGCTCCAGTTCAATCTGCAGTGAGTATCATCATCTTAATAGAAGTGTTAGAAATATATTATATTTATATATATATATATATATAATATTGAGAGAGAAAGGGAGACCTTAGGGTTTGGGAACTGGTCAAGACTTCCGAGGAGGCCTTCTAGTTGCTTGAGCTTCATCTTTGTTGTTAGGGGACTGAAGATTCCAACGAAAGTGGAGAGACAGATTCAGAAATATTCGTTGAGAGGACTCATCGGAAAAGGTTTTCGAGCAAGTGGGATCTTAGGTGTTTTATGTTGTGTTTGATTGGTAATATTTTTTATGGAAAATGAGAATTTTTTATTTGATTTGATAATTTAAAGTGTTTGATTAGTTTTGTTTTTTTTTAGATAATTTAATTCTCATTTTTGTTTCACACATATGTATTTTTAAGGCAATTGATGAAATTGTTTTCTTCGGGAATGTAGTTTTTTGTTTTTTATGCTTGAGCACGATTTACGAGACAAGATTTTTATCATTTTTTACATTAAAAATGTCATATCTTAAAATATAAAATTCAAAATAATATAAAAATTTAATATTTAAAATTTACTAATCAAGATCAATTAAATAAAATTCATCATGACTATATAATTATGTAAAAAAAATACCAATAATTTTTTATACATTAAAAATGTCATAATACAACCAATATTTTTCGAGTAGAAAATTAAGGCAATCAAACACACTATACTACATTTTTCATGCAACTCAATTCTAGGCAATTCAATTGCCGGTAACTTATTTTCTTTCCATGCAAATTCTACGCTCGCAATCAAACGCACCCTTAATTCCAATAGTTTTAAAGTTGTTTGTTAATATAAATTTTAAGTGTGAATTTAATGTATTTTTTTAAATTAAAAAAAATATTTAAAGTTTTAAGTAGTAAACTTTTTAATTAAAATAAAAAATTTAATTTTAAAGAGTATAAAATATATATTTTATTTTTATATTTTACTTTCTTACATTTAAATAAATTATAATATTGTCCATCAGCTTTTTAATTTTACTTTTAACTTTTTAAAGTAAAATTGTCATACTAAAAAGAAATTTAATTTTTTGATGTGTTATATTCAAACAAACAACATTTTTTTAGATATAGTTTTCAAAACTAAACAAATAGTTTTTTCACTTTAGTTTTTTTATCAAATGACACCTTAATAAAGAGAAATGGTTTTGAATTTAAAATATATAACGAGATTACGTGGAACAATTTTCCCGAAAATCTAGGACACAAGTCCTTAATATATCTTTGACTATTTGAATAACTTGTTCAGATTGTCCATCGGTTTTTGAATGAAACGTTGTACTGAAATTTAATTGAGTACCCAAAACCCTTTGTAAACTTTCCCAAAACTGAGAAGTAAAACGAGAATCTCAATTCGACATAATGGTAAATGGAACCCCATGTAATTTAACTATTTTTTGCACATATAATTTGCGAAGACTTTCTACACTTTGGTTGTTACGAACAAGAAGGAAGTGAGCGAATTTCATTAATCTATCGATAATTACTCACGTGGTATCTTAACCACCCAATGCCCTCGTGTGACGTCCTGCGAGCAAGGAGTACTCCCTTGTGAGGAAGAATTGTAGCTTAAATGGGGCATCCCACATCGGAAGATGGGGGATCCTTGGAGACCTATATAAGTAAGAAATTGTCACTAATTAAGTATGAGGCTTTTTAGGATCTCAATGGCTTCAGATTTCATAAGAACTCCGAAGTTAAGCAAGTAATGGACTAGAGCAATTCCAGGATGGGTGACCCCCTGGGAAGCTGGTCGTGAGCTCCCAGAAACAAAGCCGTGAGGGTAGATGTTCCGGGGCTGAGGCCTGGCTGGACGCTACCCAGAGCGGACAATATCGTACTGAGGTGGGACCGGGTCGTTATACCTCGGTAGTCCTTAAACAAAATTCATAGTATCGTGTTCCCACTTTCACTCGGGAATGGGCAACGACTGAAGTTGCCTTGCAAGTCTCTGATGTTCGACTTTTACCAATTGGCAACTCATACATCTATTTACATAGTTCGTAACATCACGTTTTATACCATTCCACCAAAAGTTCTGAGATAAATCTCGATACATTTTTATATTTCCCAGATGGATGAAAATTTTGGAATGATGGGTTTCATGTAGAATTTGATTTCTAAGTTTTGGATTTTTCGATCCCACCAACCTATCTCGAACTCGAATTCCCTCATCAACTCCAAGTTTATACTCACTATGTTAGGCTTCTATAGCTAAATGGTCACCTATCACCCGAAGTTCCTCGTTTTTACGTTTGGCATTAATCACTTGTTGTTGAATTGCCGGTTAGGCAATCATATTATAAAGGTAGGGTTGGTTTTCATTACAGCTCGCCATAAGAGTATACCGTTGTAAGTAATCTCATATTATAAAGGTAGGGTTGGTCTCAAAATCTCGCCACTTACGGATTCCCTCGGATTGCTTAATAACTCTCCACCACCGATGAGCATTCCCAGAGAGCCTAGTAGTCGCAAACTTGACCCACATCTTCTTGGGAGTTCTAATAACCTCCAATCGTTCTTTGATTACAAAGAGCCAACCCTCTGCATCCTCGGGTCCCTTAGTTCCATCAAACACTGGAGGCTGAAGACGAGTGAATTCTCGTAGGTAAGTAATCTCATCCGTCTCCCCTCCTTGAGGTTCGGGATCCTCCTCTGGATTTTCCACGATGACTGGTTCCTCTTGGGCTCGGTCCTTATTTGCACCAGCTCCACTAGTAGACCCATGACTGTTCTTTAGAACTCCCGACAGTTCCCCTATAAAGTCCTTCATCATCTTGTTCATAGCTGTGAGGAGTCTAGAGTTATCTCCCCCTTCGGTTTCATGATCACCTTCCGGAAGGGAAGTCTGTTGAGCAGGAGCCTTGCCTCTACGCTTAGGCGGCATTCTACAAAATAACAGAGTCAACTCACAAAATCCAAGCATAAGGATAGGTTACAATGGAAAGGACGAAATCCTAGTCTACCCACTCTCTGGCGAAGGAAGAAAGAGAACCTAATTCCTCTGATACCAACTTGTGACGCCCCGAGTTCCGTTAGGAGGGAGAACCTCCGGAACACGGTTGATCACGGAGCCGTACGCGACGGCGGAAGTGAGTAAAAAGATAAATAACTCTGGCGAGGAAGGCCAATATACAAAGGTCAAGAACGTAAAACAAAATCAACTGGGAACATGCTAGAACTGCAGCTTCCCCTCCTGTCAACTCGTGCCTTACAGATTAGTATGTACCGTTGCGCACCGGTTAACTAAAATGTAAGTCACTTGTCCACATTAGGCTAACATTCAACCATAGACATGTTCCTCCAACCCATTATAAAATAACCAAAAGAATAAAAGTAAAGAAAAGTAAATGTCTACAAAATACACACATCAGCAATACATAACTGTCAGATAATAGTTATACACAATACAGTCTCCATAACCTCAAGTAGGCTACATAGATAACACAAACATGGCTACATAATATAAGTTGAGTTATGGTACAATAAGATAGATAACATGGCCTTTCAGTATTGAAAGGCCCTCACACTACAGTATCAGAGGAGACTAAGACTTGTCGACCTTTCCCTTATCAGCTCGTCCCGTCCCATCCTTAGAAGTACCTGTGTAGGAAAAACTGTGAGCCAAACGGGCCCAATAGGAACTATAGGAGTTGTGAGAAAAACATGTATACGTAGGAGAAGCTTTATAAAGTGAGTTCGTAATTAGTCCGTATACATAAGTCATAAACATGTATGTAAACAATGTAATATATACATAGTCTCAAGACACCGCGACCAGGCCTACATCGTATCAACCATGTATAATACTCACGTCTAGGATTTTTATAATATCTACTGTACAGAGATAGCCGGCACTCGGTTTCTTCTGCCCAAGGCAGGGACCACCTACCAGGTCCACCTAAACGCTACCTCACGCAGCCACAAAGGCATACGCTACCTCACGCAGCCACAAAGGCATACGCTACAATAATCTCACGTAGCCACTAAGGCTATACGCTACTGGTAATAACCATCTACCTGGTACGAGCGGTGTTGGTTACTCAGTATAAGAAAAATCATCAATACCCCAATAATACTGATAAGGTCATATATATCTTGAAAAAATGACATAAGAGTTCATTTCATGAGTATCGAGTGGTATAAAGTGCGTATCACAAGTTAACTTTACTATACGGACTGATAAGTACCTGCGCGCTAGAAGCCAAAAGCTAGGGTTTATCATAAGTCATGGAAATGGAAGAAATACATGGGGAAACATGATATACTATGATTTAGAAGTAATAATTAACCATTTCCATCAAACTTTGTAAGCCCAAAGTGTATATATACGCAGGGATAGGTACATACGTAGAAAACCCCCAATTTTGTATAAAAATGGTGATTGGGTGCATAAACTTTCAAAATAGGTTTTAATACTAGTGTTCCTACCTCGATAGTGTCAAACCTTCCCCACTTGAGCCGCGGATCGAGCTCTATACGACGGAGACACGAGATACCCTTGTATAGTTTTGAGCCCTAGCTTGGTGTATGTGAAGAAATGAAGAAGATGATGGAGCTTATGTGTTTGATCCTTGATTTGGGTGATAATATGTGTTAAAATTACACTCATGAACTCATGTCTACAATTCCTCACTTCCCTCAAGCTCTCTCCATGGGTTCAGGTCGAAATGGAGAAGAAGAGAGGGTTGAAGGTGTATAAAAATCGAGTCAAAGCTTAAAAAATATCATTTTTGACTGCTACAGGGCAATGTAGTCGACTACACTACAGTGCATGTAGTCGACTACATGGTTCTGGAAATTGGTTCATCCTCAGATTTGCTTGCTTATGCCACCAACTGATCTTGTAACCTTATTTTGACCAACGAGAAGTGGGAATTGGGTTCCGGGCCAAACACGAAAGTTCTTGGAAATTGAAATACCTTTCCAATGGTATAAATTAGGTCCCATTCTGATCTAAAATGAAAAAGTTATGATCCCTCGAATGACCAAAGGTCGGTTTGTCGGGTAAGTTTAAAATGTGAGATTTTGCAAATTTCGACTCGGGTACTCTACATAACCCTTTCCAACTTAAAAGATGAATGTAATAACATCTATAAAATAGTGTGGAAGCATTTTCTACTTTCGGATACGGCTCAGGCACACTCTCGCGTCTAGGACTTAAAATGTAATACATTACCCTACGGGAGTTACAACCTCCCCTCCTTAAGAAATTTCGTCCTCGAAATTAAAATAGAAGAAAAGGGAATTACCTCATTGCAATAAGTGTGGGTACTTGGTCTGAATCTCTGATTCTAGCTCCCACGTAGCTTCTTCCGTTCCGTGATGTTGCCATATCACCTTGACTAGTGGGATAACCCTGTTACGAAGAACTTGTTCCTTCCGGTCAACCACTGCTACAGGATGAGTCTCATAGGACACATCTTCATTGAGAGGAGTCATGGGAAAAGGTTTCCGAGTAAGAGTAATATTAGGAGCATGTTTAGTTCATGTGTGGGTTGATGTTTTGAGTTGAGTTTTTGAATTAAATTTTTGGAAAGTATGAAAGTAGGTTTGAAAAGTGATTTTGTTTTTGTTGGAATTTTTTCAACCAATTTAAAAAAACTCAAAAAATAGTCATAATGGATCTCTCGATGAGTAGATTTCAAATATATATATTTTTTTTATCTAATTTCGATTTTTGGATTTAAAGTTATGGTATTTTAAAAAAATTACGAGAGCGAAAGTAAAGTAAATTTTAAAAGGTACGAAGTAAAGTTGACTTTTGGGTAGAAAACTAAAAACATGATTTTTTAAAAACAAACTAAACAAGGGCTAGGTATTTAGTATTTTGATTTAAGGGGTTTTAAAGTTGTTTGTTAATAAAAAAAAATTAAATTGGTGCTTACTTTTTTTTATTTTAAATTGAAAGTTTTCATTTAAAATTTTCGGTGGTAAATTTTTTTAAAAAAATTGAAAATTTAATTTTAAAGAGCGTAAAATATCTATTTTACTCTCTTACATTTAAATAAATTACTATATTGTCCGGCAGTCATTTAACTTTGCTTTTAACTTTTTAGGACAAAATTGTCATATTAAAAGAAAATCAGTTTTTAGATACAATTTTCAGAACTAATCAAACAGTTTTTTCAGTTCAATTTTCAGTTTTTTCATCAAACACCACCTTAATAAAGGGAAATGGTTTTGAATTTCAAATATATAAGGACATTATGTGACAAATTAAATATGGTTTTGAATAGTTATGGTGACTTTAATTCGGGTTATGATTTATTTTATCTATACTACTAGGGTGATCATATCTATTCTGCGAGGGTGATTAGATTGGATACCGTTATTTAAGGATGTTGATTCATACTTTTTTTATTAGTAGGGTTATTAACCTTTTGCTCCTATTTATTTAGATGTATTATCTTTTGACTCTTAAAGTTTTTCTTAAAGAAAATGTTTTTATTTATTTATAAATCTTATAATCTATTTTTAACGGATGTATTAAATATGTTGTATTCTTATTATATCTTGTGAAAGTCTAACTCATGTAATGCTCCTAGTAGTAATAAGATTTGTAAGTAAGTGCAATTGCATTTTTTTTTTAATTCTCCTTTGGTACCCATTTTGGCATAAATCATTTAGTTAACTAGTCAATCCGTTAACTCGGGCCATCCATTGTGGGTATAATATTGTTTAGGTTAAATTTTTAAATATCTTGGATGAGTTCCACTGTGGTTAATTGCTAAAATTTAGGAGAAAAAATGTAAATGTTACCCACCCCGCCTGAGGAGGGGTGGGTCAATCTCACCTACTTGACTATAATTTAGCCCATTGTTAAATTTAGCCAGATCTTACTATACAAAATGGGTTTATGGCTATTATATAATACTCATAATAGAGGTGAATATGCTAAATATGGATTTTTAGTGTACCCACAGTGAACGGCGTTAACTTTCCTTAGTAAAATATGTTTTGTGCCAAAACCACCCCTGAATTATTAATGTTAGATGCAGTTACACAAAGTCACAAACCCGCCAATATTTAAGACAAATTTACACAACAAAAGTGAAACGATTCAATTGGTGCCAAAGAGATATGAATTCCTAGGACAGTTGATTATGACAAACCCGCCAATTAAGAAGTTTATTTCATTTGTGGACGTGGTTATTGTGGGATGTCCTAGGACTATTCATAGATATGATTTGTACTTGGATATCTTATGCTTATTGTCATTAATAAAGTTTATTTCATTTTACTTTATATTCTCTAATAAATAATATATATTAATACTAGTTCATCAAGTACGTGACTTGATTGTGGGATGATAGTAATGTTATAATAATATTATTTAGATGTCCCTAATCATGTGTCAATAATCTAGGATCACATTGATATAATGATTAGAGTATGGGTCAGCCGATGACTATGTTCCACAAGTTATGGATATGGAGATATCAAGCTGAACGCTTTGGGGACACTGTGAGGAGTGTTATATAATGTCATCAGTGATGTTCCCTATTAGTGATATCATATTATCCTCAGACCTGAGATCGTCATGGTTACCAACATAAGGATTAGCATGCCAAGCATCATTAAATATTGCTCTTGACCGAGTAATTATAAAGATGATAATCAAGCATACTATAAACTATGTAGAGGTATGTGGTTGATTAAGATGGGATTTGTCACTCTCATATAATGAGAGAGATATCTTTGGGCCCCTTGATAAGTATAATTAATATTTCCATGGCCATGCACAAATGAGGTGTCATTTGTATAAGATTAATTATACTTAGAGATCAAGAAATAAAGATTGAACTGTACAAGAATGACACTTGCCTAGTCTTGTGTTCAATCTAGATATCGGTTGACAAAAGGAGTTAACATGTGGTATATCTATTTAAGGTTGTGTCGTTTTGATCTTTATACCCTTTGGGTAGTAGTAATGTTTTACTAGAGACCGCTTACTATTTGTATAATAAAACGGGTTTTTAATTATACTGCCAAAGAGTATAAACCTACAGGGTCGCACATCAAAACGAGTTGGATCAAAAACGAATTAAAAACATACCAAGTTGGACTTGGGCCTAATTCGTTTTGTTGTATAGGGTTTCTCACTAGGGTTCCCCTTTAAAAGGGAACCATTGTCTTCTTGGCCGTCTAAGGAGAGTTGTAGAGGCAAGAAAGACGAAACAGGTGAGAGAACCCTAAAAGGTGCTAGTACACCGAGCAAAGATCTGATCTCGTTTGTGTGTGCATACCGTAGAGGCGTCGTATTTTCTACGCTAGGACGACATCAACAGAAGGTTATAATCCACCGTGTTCGTTGCATTAATTCGAAATTTCATACAAGGTATGTCTTCTGTCGATTTTATTGAACAGTATATATCCTAGGGTTTAATGATTAGTGCAGAAATTTGTGTATGTGATGCATGTTTGCTGCCCTAATTCCTAACAATAATATGCAATTAAAAGTAAGAGAAATGATAACAAGTGAAGCATCATGTATTAAGGATTTTGATTTGACGAAAGAAATTATTCAACTATAAATATATATATATCCCAAAGAATTCCTCCAAGGCCAATCAATTATTAAACTAAACATAACCTAGATATGATTTTCAAATTAAGAATGACGAATATTGAATATGTAGAGGAGGGGGATGGAATGATGAGAAAGAATAATTGGAGGAAGATGACGGATCTTTCTCATCTCTTCACTTTCTTCTCTTTTCTCCCTCACTACATACATATATTGAAATCATATTCATCAAATGGAAATTAAAATAATGATCCGTGATTTTTGGTTCATATTAAATGGAATTTTTGTTCGAGTTTGGTTTCATTTCCAGAATTCTAAAAAGGTAAACACACACTAGAAGCCTCTTATAGTTTATGACAATGGATGAAATTATAAGTTGATTAAGGTCAAACTTTCCATGCAAAATTTCCATTTTAGACTCTAGGAACTAACCAAAAATAAAATCAAATGAGTATTAAAGTGAAGAACCACGTGGATAGGTTAGTGGGCAAAAAATTATGAATTTGAAGTTTGTTGTTTGAATTTGGGGGTTTTTATTTGGGTTTTTTTGTTTGATCGGGCGAATGAAGACCATCGTTAAGGACATGTATTTAGTAGGGGTATTATAGGCACATCACATCTATTGACATGGAAATATGTGCGTGCTGATGTGGAAGCTTTTAAATCCATGTTAGATTCCATTAACACCTTCACTAACATTCCGGTGACGGAATAACCAATTTGTAACCAAACAGAAAGTATACTATTCTTTAAGTAATTTTTTTTGTATATTAACCAAAATGTAAAAGCGGGTAAATTACATTAATTATTTCCGCAACCCTTCTTCGATTTCATGTCACGTGTCATATGTAATAGTAGTTATCAATTAGCTAGGTTTCCATTGCACATGTCTTAATTTTTTATTTTTTTTGCCAATGTGGCACGTTGCAGCGGTTACTAATTAGGGTGTCCATTCTCAAGTGTCCGTGTCTTCATTTCCTATTGTGAAATACAATTAAATAAATGTTCTTTGTTTAATTTATATTTTGATGATTAAAACAAAAATACTCTATTAAAAGTGCTATATATTAACAGTTTATCCACTACACCAAAAACAGCAATTTGTGACTATTGCATTCTGTGAACACCCCAATCCACGACTCTCGTATGAATTTGGTTTTCATACAAATAAGCATTCGGCATCAAGTCTCGAGTCATCATGCATATCGGAGACCATTAGGAAAAGCCCTGATTTTCGTGCGCGTTAGGAATCTACTGTAACCTTATTGCCACTTCGCTTACTAGGACGGGGATCGACCTGCCCGGTCAGGTCGCGGGGTGCGGGGCAGCGCCCCGTTAGAAAAATTGACTTTTTTTGATGCCCAGCTGCACGCCCCCCAACCGCACGGTTGGTACTTACCCTAGCCGCACGGTTGGCTCCCAACTGTACGGTTGGCTTCGAGCCGCACGCTCCCTCCCTAGCCGTACTGCTGGCTCCTAGCCGTGCGGCTACCCCATGCGGTTGGCCTCTTTTGGAGCGTTTTTGGCGAGATTTTTGCTATAAATAGGACCCTTGGGCTCCCATTTTTGAGGATGAACACTCAACAGGTTTTTTAGTAAGTAGAAACTCTGTCAAAATTATTAGAGAGTTATTTTAGAGAAATTCTGAGAGAGAAAGTTTTAGAGAGAGAATTTCTAGAGAGAGAAAGTTCTAGAGAGAGAAAGAAGCAATCGATGCAAGGTTCTTATTTCTTCTTCAGGCGCATCATGTACGTATTTCTGTCACTCTACTAATTTCAATACTGCATTTAAATATTGTTTTTAATTCTGAAAGTTAGATAACTTGCAAAGAAGTTCATTACTTTCAAAATAAATCCTTTTCTAAATTTTATAAGAAATCTAAAATCCGTTTTGACACGTTTTCAAAACAAACAAAAATACAAGAACAGTTTCCAAAAGAAAGGAACTGCGAGACTCTGATTTCATTCTACGAATGAATACGTAGGCGCTCGCAAAGCTCGAGTCTGATTTCAAAATATTGTTTTAAACTAAAATTATCCGGAAAGGACTATTCTGAAAACAATTCAAACTACTTGCAAGATATCTAAAATAGGAATTAGATACATGATCCATTAAGAGACCGAAAGGGCGAATTGGGTGCCTAACACCTTCCTAATTCATAACGTAGTTCCCGAACCCTAGCAAAGTAAATTTTCAAAATAAAACTCTGGTTTCAAACGTATGAAAGATAATTCATTTCCGAATTGTCCTTCGTACGACCTTTTGTTTGTTTTCACGTAAAACAAACTGGCGACTCTACAAAACACGTTTTCCTTTAAAATCAAGAACGAGGACCCTTTTCTTCTGCGGGTCGCGGGGGTCCGGATTCTCACACATTCGCTGTGTTTGTGACAGTCATTAACAATCATAATACTTATGACTGTCAATGACTGTCATAAAGGTCAAATAGTTATCGTTTTTAAAATTTGTGACTGCTATTAATAGTCACAAATAATAGTGTTGCTTGTGACTGCCAATGGCAGTCACAAAGAGTTTAGCGAATAACTGTTAGCCTTTATGACTGTTTTGGTCAGTCATAAATTGTAAAAATTTTATGACTCATATTTATGACTACTATTAGCAGTTATAAATATTTCATTGATTAAATCTTCCGCCACTTTCTTTTTCTTTTAACTCATCTCTCGCGCACTTTAGTCCAAATTTAGTCCAAATTTTAACTTTCTTTTTCTTTTTCTTATAAAAATAATTTAACTTTAGTCCAAATTTTAAAAAAATAAATCAAAATTTAATATGTTATTTCAGATTTTTAACTTTTTCTAAAAAAAATTTGGAAAGGAACTCAAAATTATGTCTAACTAGTTAGAATTTTTTTTCCTTCAAATATTGTCATTTTGACTATCTTAAAATATAATTTTGAAAATATTATATTTTATTATATATTATTTATATTTTAAAATTTGTTAATTCTAGTTTGAAAATCAAATTACTGCAGTTAAATCTTGTGATAATTAATATTCAATAACTTAATGATTTTAATTAACATTGAGTAGTTTTTCAAGGAACAAAGTTCATAATGAATATTTTTTTTAATTTATAATTGTAATATTTTGAATAATTATTTTATAATACTAATTTTTATACTAAAATTAAATTTAAAACTAGTTATAATATAATTCAATTACTATTAGCTTAATGGATTAACTACATTTTAGTACAATGTACCTCTCTTAGTCTCAGTTTAATCCTATAAGCCCAAAAGATTATTGTAAAGAAATGATTGAAACTGCCAAGACTAGAAGCTTTGAGTACTCGAAAAGGAAATGCACCACACCTTGATATCATGAAGAAGCAAATTCTTTGAGGATCTCAAGAGAAGAAGATCCATCATGAAAGAAACTAAAGAATAACAAATAATTGAAATTCAACCTAGATTGATGTATATAGGTTCTCTTGTAAAAGTTTTACAAATACAATATATTATATAAATTCTTTAGAAAAACTCATAAGATAAGAACAAGCCAACTTGCTATAGTTGACGACTTGAGTTTTCAAAGCTAAAAGGTGACTAGTCCACTAGTTGTCCTTTCAGAAGTATCCTGACTCTTCAAAGCTAAAAAGTGACTAGTCCATTTGTCCTCCTTTTTTATAAGTTAACAATTCTTTCGAAATTCAAAAAGGCTTGTTGATTTCAAAGATTCAAACTCTCTTCTTTCTCTCCCCCATATCAATGGCTCTTCTCTCTCTTTCTCTCTTTCTCTCTCCCCTATAACAACGGTTTTTCTCCAACAGCTCTTTCTATAATGGCGATATTCCTATTGTTATATATAGTGAAGAAAGAAGACATGAACAAGAAATTACATACAACTTCTTTGAGTTTTATCTTATAAGTTGTGTTTTGATTTGAAAGCTTGCTCATCGTTTATTATTGAAAGCAATCTTAGTGCTTGATCACTAGAACTTAATTTTTATATATTTTGTGAGAGGTGTTCTCATAATTAACAAGAGAGAAATCTTGTGTGAATGTGTGGGTATTATCACACTTGTAGAGATTTGATCTTGTGTGAAGTGTGTGGACATTATCACATTTGTAAAGATTTGATTTTCGCCTGTAAAAAAAAATTGTGTAAAGAGGTTTTAAACTTGACCCCCAAACAAGATCATATAGTGAAATTTCTCAAATATCGACCTCGGGCGAGGATGTATCACCAAAATCCAAACCGCATAAGCAAAACAACTTGGATTAATGGTTAAATCTCTCTAAACTCAAACAAAAATTAAACTCTTTTAAATTTCAAGTATTTACTTTATTTTGTATGAGTTTATTTTTAGTTATAACTTCTCACATTCAAAAGAATTTTTAAAAATCAATTATTTTCCATAAACCTTATTCACCCCTTCTAGGGTTAATTTTCCACCAACAATTAGTATCAGATGGTGATTTTTATATATTTTAATTTAATAATCTTAGAGCAAAGATCATGGCACTTACTCAAGGTATTAACTATCTTGAGGAACAATAAACCAATAGACCTCCACTGTTTAAATATGGGTAAAAACTATTTTCATGTCCTCTCACATTTTCTTTTCCTCTCCATCAAATAGGATTAAACAACATTATCTACCTCTGCTGCTGCATTTTAAGGTGGTTTCGCAATTTATGTTTTCTTTGATTATTTGAGTAGGGTTCATAATTTATCCCATTATGAAATTGAATTACTTGAATTTATTGTTATATAAAAGAATTTATACTTTCTTGATTTGATTTACATTCCATTATTTTCTAAGTTTTACTACGTTGGTAGTAAAAGGCTAAAAATTATCTTGCTATCTTCCAACATGTTCGATTAAATGCCTAATATGAATTTAGTGTCATGTTACTATTTGATTAGTAATTTAAGGAGGCTTTGTGATTTTGTCACTTATTGAGTTCAGTTGCTTGAAGTCACTTGGTGTTGAAATTTATTATTTTAATTTGAATGAAAATCTCAAATATGTTAATTTGTTGATTGTTTGTTGCTAAATTTCACTTTTCCATTTTGTTTTCATTAATCATGATTATGTATTTACTTTATTGTATTTTGTTCTTGTAAATGCCAAAAATTTTAGGTCTCCCCACAATACAATAAGAAAATATAATATATGAGGATAGAGAGAAGAATAATCAGAATATGAGCCTAAAGATTTGTTAAAAGGTGGTTCCTCCATTGATTTAGCTTTCAATATGGTAGTACCTCCACCTTATGTGTGTACGTGTATTTTCTCAAAAAGCAATGAATAAATTAAATACAAATAAGCTACAGCTTAGTTCTTGCTCTTTCTCTCTCTAGAATTAGTTATCTAGAATTAAGGACCTTTATTATATGCCTCCTCCTTTCTGTTAATATGTATAAAATTAGGGTTTACAATGCACCATTTGGGTAAATAGTAAAAAACCAAAAAGGGTATACTTTGGCTATACTCTAACACTTTATAGGTGGCTCTATCCATAATACATAGTACTAGGGTTGTCATTTTTTTCGAAAAAACCCGAATCAAAGGAGAAACAAATTGAACTAAACTGAACTAGTGTAAATCGAGAACCGATACAAAGGTGGTAGAGTAACAGCTTTTAAACATATGTAATTCAATTAATTGAACCGGGTCAATTTTTTTTTAATATGTAAAATTAAAAATAATCCCAGACTTACTCACTTTGACTCAAAACGACACCCCATTGTTCTTTTGTTCACTATTAGTATCTTTCATATCTCAAAACTCTCACACACAGTCACACTTTCGTCCACCCCTCTTCTAGCCCTAGATTTCACAACCACTGCACCACCTCTTACTCTCTCAGTCTTGTGCCTCCGATCCACCACAACCACTACTGGCCCTACCTCACAAATCACAACACCTCTTCTCATCAAGCCCTAACACAATAACACAAGATTTGGCAAGTAAGCCCTAAAACTTCATTTTATTTCAGAGAAATTTCTTTTTAATATGAGTTCAGGATATAGAAATTCCATGTTGTTACGTATAAAGAATGATTACTTAGGAAAAAAAAGGATTGGGTGGGGATGATTATTGATAATTTGATACTATAGCCTTTTGAAGAAGAAAGTCTATATTATGTAGATTAATTCAAATAAAAAGAGAAGAAAAAATGTATTGGAAAAGGAAAAAAAAAGGAAAAGGGGAAGGAAAAAAGAAAATTATGGTTTGTTGTTGAGATTACAGATTTGTATGAACAAAGTAAGTTGGCCAAAGGCCTTGTCAAAAGGAAAGAAGCACAATATCCCCTTTTTTTATTTTGGTCTAGTTGAATGTATGCTTTTTTGTTTTGAGGTTTATGATGATATATGTTCATTTAAGTGTTTAACTAATTTGCCATTATTAATTCAACTGAAGCCTTTTTATATGCAGCAATGATTGTGCATTTGTGCCAATTAAAATATTAATATTCACTTAAAACTGCTATTGCCACAATTCTTTAATAGTAGTTTCAAGTTTAGTTACTCTATACACTTTAAAAAGTTGTAATGCTTCTTTGTAAATTATAATGGTTTGTAAATCTTGATACCATCCAAACTAATTAAGGTGGTAGTGAAAATTTTGTTTTATTGTCTTTTATAGTTCCAGCCACGAACCTTGTCATGTTATATATAAACTATATGGTTCTGTTTTAAACTTTTAATAGACAACGATGTTATCTTTTTGTATGTACACGTCATTAGTTATTTTTATCTATTTCTTGTTGATTGTAACACTTGCTTGCCTTTTCTAAATGGACAACCAATCTACTTGTAATGGTGGATTCGATATGTACGTCTCATCGAGAATAAGTTTGGGTATCCATCCCGAATTCCCTCCAAATTGAGTTAAAGATGAAGGAGAAGTTTGTACTATTATCATAAATAAAAAAGAAGAAAATGAGCATCGTGTGGTTGTATTGCACAAAAAAAGAAGAATGCAAAGATGATGAAGGGAATTGATGGATGATCGGTGTTTTATAATTATTGTCAAAAGGAGTACGAAGCGGGTTCCAAGAATAATGGGACTACTAGGCTTCATAAGCATTTGTATAGGTGTGATGGTTCTCCTCTTAATATGGGGGTTAATAAAAATCAAATAATGTTAACTCAATTGAGTATGGGAAGTGAATTAGGAATTAATATTTTAAATCAAAGTAGACTTGACATAAAGATTGTAAAGTGGATTATTAAGGCGAAGATGCCTTTTAGGGTGGTTGACCAACTAGATTTCAAAGATTTCCTTAAGGATCTTCAACCTAAGTACCAAATTCCTAATAGGAAGAAGATTGCTAAGAAGGTATGGAGTATGTTTTGTTTTGAGAAGGTAAAGATTACAAGTGTAATTGGTGATGTGAGGTGAGTATCACAACCGATACTTGGACCTCCCATCCAAAACATCAATTACATTGTGGTGATGGCCCATTTCATAGATTCGGACTTTAAGTTGCATAAGAGAGTGATCAATTTTTGTAAGATGACTTCTTATAAGGGTGATGATATAGGGAGTTATCTTGAAGGGAAGTTGAATAAGTGGGGTGTAAGTAAAGTTTTTAGCATTATTGTAGATAATGCTAGTTCATTGATGTGGTGATAGAGTATTTGAAAAAGAAGCTTTGAAACTGACTACGCTCAAAAAGTGCGAAGTATTACGCCCAAGTGCAAGCGGTCAAGTTATAATATACTTGGGAAGTCCAAGGTCGAACCACAGGGAAGGGAAGGAACCTATTTCTTCTAGTTATCTCTTTCAGGGGAAAGAAGGGAAAGGAAAAAAAATAATTGAAATGAGGAATAGGAAACGAAAAATGAAACAAAGTTAAACTATTAACTAAATTAAACTAAAACTAAAGGCAAATCTAGTCCTATGGTGCAAAATTAAAGGGAATCCACAAGCGTAAGTTTTCTACCGAAAATGCTTCCTAAATGCACTAGAGGAACATGCAATTGAACTAAAAATAAATAAATAAAATAAAACGGCGTACTAATTGAACAAAACATAATATTAAATGTAATTAAACCAACAAGAAACAAACGTTAGGGGTATCCGTAGCTAGGGAATACGAAACTAGTCTAATCGGGTAATCCAATTTTAAGTTTAAATAGGATTTTTCACTAAAGTTTAGCTCTTAGACCTTCCAACCATCCAATTGTATTGCTACTACAAGTATATCATAGCCCATGCGTGACAAAGACCATATAGACTAGATTCGAGCAACAAAATTCGATAGTGAAGCTTTTTTACTTTGAAAAAGTGTAATTTGAGACCTAGTATTGCTAGTGCATGACAAAAACAATCCAAGTTGATTAAACTCTCCAAAAATCAGTAGCTTAACACTTTCTTAAGGTTTGAATATGCTTGAACATGATTCAAGTCAAATCCGTCTTAAAAAGAATGTTGAAAGTCAAAACTAGCACTTTCTCGGCACTTATGTGAATAAATGCCAAAACAGCGCCAAATCAGTCAATTCACTTATGAAAATAACTTAACTAATTAGAGGATAAATACCGTCCTCAAATCAGCCATGTTAGGGTTTTGGTGCAAAAATCCATGAATTGACAGTTTTACGGTTCTTAATCAAATATAATTTTTGAGCTAACTTATGGAAACATGTTTCTTAGGCATGAAAAGATAAGAAATTAATCGTGCATTCAATAGGTGATCTATAACCAATGGAAAAATCAGATTCAAACCTAAATTGGATTACATTCAAAGATTAAGTTCGCATCTTTCACTACGGACCCTTAACTAACGGTTTAGCTAGACATATTCAAATTAAACTTGCAAAAAATATTTGAAATTATGAAAAACAGTAGACACATAATTAATATTGAATAAAATCATATTTGAAAACTTTTGGTTTTGGAATTACTTAATTTCGATTTAAAACAAAGATTTTACGCTTAAAACGGTAAACAAACTCAAAACGGTCATAAACTGATAAATTTCGACTAAAACCCTAAAATTTATGGAAAATCAGATTTCTTATGATGAAAAAAGAATCACATATGAATAGCATTGAAAAACGATGAACTATTTGAATATAGAACGATAAACTAGCATAAATTGATGAAAAACCGAAAAATCGACAAAACGGGTCTATAAACCCTAGAACCAGCCCTTAAAACGTGGGTTTAGGGTTAATTCCAGAATATATATGAACCCTAACAACTAATATATGAATATCTAAGCAAACAAATGATTAAAAGCAATTAAATTGAAGAAATTAGAAAACCAGGGTTTACCCAGATGAAGAACATCAATTGCAATTGAAACTTGATATAATGATGAATTGAATCTTGAAAACACCAATGGTCCTGCCTCAATATGCCATAAACAAACTAAACTAACAATTATTTTGAAGAAAGAAAAGAAAAATCACCCAAGTTTGATCGTTAGATTCAGCACAAAAGTTCCCAAGAACGTACGATGCTCTCTGCCTCTCTACTAATCAATTCAAAAATATTGTCTCCCCTAAAATATGAGATATATGACCTTTTATACAGTACCCAAGTGTCTTAAGTCGTGGTTTTAGTAATCCTTGAAGAGACGGGCCGAAACATGGCTTAAAATTGAATTTGGGCTTAAAATTGGGCCCATTTTCTTTATGATGCCTTCTTCTTTTACTTATAACTTTATGCTCCGAACTCCGATTGATGTACCGGTTTTGCCTACGCGTAGATAATTTAATTCTCTACAACTTATATTTATGGATATTTCTTCAAATTCTCATTGTAGAAAAACTTTGATCAGCTACAATCTCGGGCTTATTACGACAGTTCTCGGTTTTGCTCGGAAACTTCCAGAATTGATTCGTTTAAGCTTCTTTCCTCTTGGGATCACTCTTGGACACTTGAATTCACTTCATTCATCCTTGGGGACTTTCCATTCTCTTCTTTCTAGTGCTTTGGGGGTAGTTTGCGGAGTTTTTCTCGTCTCGGGCCTCGGAATAGATATTGAATTGTTCTTCGGACCTTCTTTTTGCACTTTTTCGCTTTCAACCTTCTATCTTGCATAAAACTTCAGTTGCTTAACCACTTTAGGCCTGCAAAATGGCTTAGTAACACAAAAATACAATGTAATGCCTTCTTTTCATGCTTAAACTGAATTTACATGCAATTTTCGGTTTTAGATGATAACTAGAAGCTAATTGAGCCATGTTTAAGGGATTATAAATGCAATTTCTTGGCTCAATCACCTCCCCCAACTAACGTATTGCTAGTCCCTAGCAATGGAGTGATAAAATGACACATATCTCTAAAAATAAGCAAAAAAAATAAAGAGAGAAAAACACAATCCTAAACTAAACAGTTGCATTAAGCGGATGTAATAAGCCTTTAAACCCCTAGGTCACCCCTAGTAGGACGAGCTGTGTCTTGTGAGGGTTTCCAATGAATATACCCAAAAAATTCCCGATTGCAGTTCAAGTCTTGTCCCATAGTTGCCTACTTGCATAAATTCTCTCTTAAATAGTTTAGCAAGGACCTAAATTAACTTAGTGCTACATTAGTAAGAGATATACAAGAGAAATAGCAATCTTAATGCATTCAAAATAGACGTAGCATAAATATAAATAATAATTGTGCGTGTGTAGGCAAATACATTGACTTTCAACTTTCAAAATCAATCATAGCTCCATACTCAGTTCATGCTAAGCTTTGACTCAAACGCTTACCGAACATACACTCAACAAATGAATCGCTCCGAATCAGGTGTATCTCTCTACATATGGGCTAAATGGAATGTTTGTAATCAAAATCAAATGCCTCACGTATGTTTAAACGAAAAGACGCTAAAATGAAAGAACATGAGTCTCTAGGAACGATATTCAAGTTTCAAAAAGGCGAGAATGCTTTGTATACCTTTTTCGTCATCTAAATCTCGATACTAAGCTACTTAGGATCAAGTAGGACTTTATTAGGTTGTAATGGGGTTGGGGGTATAGCTATGAAACGAACAGGTCAACTGAGGATTCAACAGACTCGTTTGTTTGTTTGTTTGTTTGTTTGTTTTGTTTTGGTATTTTTTTTTGCAATGCACAGGAGCTTTTCAGCTCTTTCTCTTTACTTTAATACCCACATTCTCATTATATTGCATATAACCTTCAATTTTCATTTTCAATAAACATCAGCATATCCATTTTTCAATGCAAACTTTTCATTCTTTGCTTTTTCTACTCTCTTTTCAGATCAACATACTTCACTATGCCTCTACTTTTGAGCCTTTTGCACAAACGAGCCAAGGGTGTGGAATTTATGGTACTGGCTCAGGTTTAACTTTAGGTGTAACAATAAAAACAAGGTTTCAGGCTTCAGAAGGGCTGCTACGGATAGAATGCAAGGACAGGCTAAGGCTAGTGGCTAAAACAAAGATGGCCTATATCATTTCCTTAGCTTCTAGCTTCTAAATTCAAACAACTACAAGGCATTTTATAATTTAGCATCTCATGGACTTACTTTTATAAAACTGAACTGGGATTGAAATTTAAGAGACTCAATCAATTTGTAAAACGCTTTTCAAGAATTAGAGTTTTTATATATATATATATATATCTCAACTATGAAAGAATGGCTCAAAACTTCACGGCTATATAGTCTCCACTTTAATTTTGAACAGAGTATTTCACTAATCAAGATCTATCAGTCTAATATCAAGCAATGTCAAAAAAAAAAGCACGAACAAATATATTCAACTTAGCATGCATCTTTTGAACTATAAGAAGATTAAAAAAAACTTCTCTAGTTTATCTAATACTACGCCATATACTAAATCAATTCATGAATGCGTCGTCGCCCAATGAGAGAAAGCAAAACAGAACTAGATGGGATGACTTAAACTGGCAATCTCAGATTTTTTTATTTTTTTCTTTTTTTTTTGAAAGAAAATGAAAATAAAGCATAACGACTATCCTAAGTTACTTGCATACAGGCTTTTCGAAAAAAAATAAACTAAAAGATCCAGGTGGTGGATCTGCATGTTAGCAACGGAAATTCTACAAAAAACTAAAAATAAACTAAAACAAAAAAAATCCTAAACTACTTACCTACTTACCTTACTTACCTTCTGCTCTACATACGATCCAGGCGGTGGCTGAGCCAGACAAAGACTGTAATATCCCAAATCTCGAAAGATCCAACATAATTTTTCTTACCCTCTTCATGTAAATCAATAACCCACAATGTAGGTTTTATGATTCTCAGCTCGCCTTTGTAGAACATTGAATGGACCATTCTACCCGCCATCCTTCTTTTGTGAGCCTCGAGGTCCACTTCTGGGTAAACAAATTTGAATATGTCGTCCCACACGTACCTCTGATCTTGTGGATGTAAGTAGTACGGAGTCTCCACATCGATGATATCTTATAATGGGAAAAACTTTCTCTTCGCTGCCTTGCACGGCATCATTTGACCATCATCAGATGAATTAGGTGAATTAGACCACCAATATGAATCGCTAGAACTCTCATTGTCAGACTCTTCATTACTGCTTTCGGAACTGGAGTCATCAGATTCACTGCTACTGCTTCCAAGCTCAGAATCTTCAGAAGGATCAGATTCCTTATCATGTTCTGATGGGTCAGACAACTTCCTCTTCTTTACCTCTACCACTTCGATGAACTTAGCTAGCCAAGAACGTTTTACTTCAACACGCAAAGGAGCTTTTTCAGGTGGGTTAGATTGCTCCTTTTCAGGTTGATCAACTTCCTCCATGTGTTCATCAGACTCCCAGTCAGATGGCTCAGTAGGATCATAATCAGATTGATTTTCAGTTGCAACTAATGCAGATTGACTTGACTTCCATTTAGTTTTAACCTCTTCACATGATTCACTATCCTTGTACACCTCAACATCAATGTTTATGTAGTTATTTTCACCTCCCTCACAATTTTCATCATCTTTAGATAGATTATTTCGAAATGCGAATGGATCACGAGTAAACTGATTGACACCCGCTGGGTTCTCAAATGAATTTGAGACTGGTGAAATGTTTAGATTACTGTGATCAGGGGCATCTGTATCTAGCCCTAACATAGGCAAACTATCCAGACTCATGTCTTGAGATGATGTGCTATGTGCGGAAGAGGAATAACTAGATGACATTGGTTTTAAGATGCTTGAAATGTATCTAAATAGCTTCACAGAATGGATCTAGATAAACAATTAGTGCAGATGAAATGTAGGTAAGCAGATAATCAAAATGAAAATGAAAATAAATATACAACAACAAAAGGAGCATCACATTTCATTCGAACAAGACATATATATATATGTAATTAAAGCAAACAAGTTCAGAATGAAACACATAAAAAGTAAACACCTCCCTAAAGCAAAAACCTAGGCCTACGGGATCTAAACATAGAACACAAGGAAATCCTAATCCCTAGCCTAACTAGTTGATGGGCCAGTGGAGTCATCTACTATCTCCTGGTAATCTCCTCTATCACCATTTGACTCATCTTCAGTGCTCTCCTTAGAATTCTCGGACTCATCAGCATCGTGGCCTCCTGGCGTCCTAGCTCAATGCGGTTGACCGTAGCCGACAGCTTCGTGTACCGGTTGATGCTCTAAAAAGCCAAAATTAAAATAAATAAAAAAAATTCCTTGAATTCGTGAGAACGCTATAGAACGATTAAATGCCTAGAATTTAATGGTTTCTCCCTCCCCCAACTCAGAACGACACAGTCCCTGTGTTGCAAAACAATTTACAGAGCATTAATCGGGATAGTTTATATGCGGTGTAAATTTGAAAAGATAAACGGTTCGAACTGGGATTTGAGATCACCAACCAAGAATGATAGCGAAACACACGAAACAATGAAAATGAAAATGAATATACAAAGGATATAAACAAAAGTATACAAAATATACAAAATTTGGCAAATCTTCTCGATCATCCAGTAGCATCATAATTGGGTTCCCCCAACTCAATGCTTTCCTCACTGTCATCAAGCTTCTCTAAAAATAGCTTCAATCGATGTCCATTGACTTTAAATGTACTGCCATCTTTTGGATTCTCCAATTCCACTGCTCCATAAGGAAAAACTGTACGAATTTTGAAAGGACCAGTCCATCTTGACCGAAGTTTACTAGGAAATAAATGGAGCCTTGAACATAAAGTAAAACTTTTTACCCAGGCTCAAAATTCTTCCTTAAGACTTTTTGATCATGGAAACGCTTTGTCTTTTCCTTGAAAATTCTAGAATTATCATACGCATCATGACGTAATTCTTCAAGTTCATTCAGCTGCAAGCTCCTCTCTTTACCACTCTCTTGAAGATCGAAGTTCATAACTTTAATAGCCTAGAATGCCTTATGTTCAATCTCCAGAGGGAGATGACATGCCTTACCATAAACCAATCGGTAAGGAGACATATTCAAACTCGTCTTATAGGCAGTTCGGTAAGCCCATAAAGCATCTGTCAAATGAATAGACCAATCTTTTCGATTAACATTGACTGTTTTCTCGAGAATTCTCTTGATCTCTCTGTTGGCTAGTTCAGCTTGCCCATTTGTCTGTGGGTGATATGCCAAAGAGACTCGGTGATTCACTCCGTAACGCCGCATCAACTTCTCGAACGGTTTATTACAGAAATGACTGCCTTAATCACTTATTATCACTTTTGGAGTGCCAAACCTAGAAAGAATATTTTGTTTAAGGAATGTAATGACCGTGAAATGATCATTATTTTTAGTGGGAATGGCTTCGACCCATTTAGACACGTATTCGACAGCGAGAAGAATGTAGTGGTGCCCAAACGAAGGAGAAAATGGCCTCATAAAATCTATACCCAAACAGTCAAAAATTTTAACTGACATGATATTAGTTAGAGGCATCATATTTCTTCTTGAGTTGGCACCTAACATCTGATAGTGAGCGCACATTTTGTAGTGGTTCTTCACATCCTTGAAAAGAGTTGGCCAATAGAAACCACATTGCAGAATTTTGTTAGCCGTCTTGCGGAAAGAAAAATGGCCCCCGCATGCTGCTTCGTGACAAGCATACATGATGGATTTAGCTTCCTCTGTTGGGACACATCTTCGGAATATTTAATTAGGACAGTACTTATACGAGTACGGATCATGAAAATAGAAATTCTTTACCAAGGTAAAGAATCGATTTCGCTCTTGACGAGGCCAATCAGGAACCTTTCCTGTGGCGAGATAATTCACAATATCTGCATACCATGGCAAACTACGAACAGCCATCAGTTGTTCGTCTGGAAAATTATCTTGAATAGGTAAATCTTCTTTGTCTCGAATTTCGCTAATGAGCCTAGATAAGTGATCAGCTACCACATTCTCTACTCTTTTCTTATCTTTGATAATTAAGTCAAATTCTTGGAATAGTAAGATCCACCTAATTAATCTTGCTTTTGCATCTTTCTTCATAAAAAGATACTTAATTGCTGAGTGATCAGTAAAGCAGACAATTGGTGATCCAACCAAATAGGAACGGAACTTATCTAAAGCAAACACAATTGCTAACAACTCTTTCTCAGTCATAGAGTAGTTTAACTGTGCATCATTTAAAGTCTGGCTACCATAGTAAATGACATGGGGCTTCTTATCCTTTCTCTGACCTAAGACAGCTCCAATGGCATAATCACTAGCGTCACACATAAACTCGAATGGTAAGCTCCAATCGGGTGGTTTCACAATGGGTGCAGTTGTGAGCATTTCCTTGAGCTTATCGAAAGCTTCTTGACACGCTGAAGTCCATTCAAATGGTGCATCCTTGGCAAGTAGGTTACATAGGGGTCGAGAGATAGAACTGAAGTCTTTGATAAACCTCCTATTAAAACCAGCATGGCCTAGAAATGATCGAATCTCTTTGACAGTTTTGGGAACTAGCAAATTAGCAATGAGGTCAATTTTAGCCTTATCCACTTGGATTCCTTCAGCTGAGACAATATGACCTAAAATAATACCTTGGGTAACCATGAAATGGCATTTTTCCCAATTCAGAACAAGATTATTGTCTTTGCAATGAATCAAGACTTTCTCCAGATTCTGGAGACAATCTTCAAAAGAATCACCAAAAAGAGAGAAATCATCCATGAAAACTTCGAGAAACTTTTCCACCATGTCACTAAAGATACTCATCATAAACCTTTGAAAGGTTGCTGGTGCATTGCACAAGCCAAAGGGCATTCTCTTATAAGCAAAAGTACCAAAAGGACAAGTGAAAGTGGTTTTCTCCTGATCTTCGGGAGCGATCTCGATCTGATTGTAACCACTGTAGCCATCTAAAAAGTAGTAGAAAGAATGACCAGCCACTCTCCAAAGTTTGATCAAGAAATGGGAGTGGAAAATGATATTTCCTGGTTACAGAGTTAAGCTTGCGATAATCAATACACATGCGCCATCTAGTGGTAACACGTGTAGGAATTAACTCTCATTCAGCATTAGGAACAACAGTTATGCCAGATTTCTTAGGCACAACCTAAGTAGGACTTACCCATTTGCTATCAGAGATAGGATAAATAATTCCAACATCTAAGAGTTTAAGAACTTCTTTGCGAACTACTTCTTTCATGTTGGGATTTAACCTCCTCTGCATTTGTTGAAAAGGTTTAGCATCTTCTTCAAGGTATATCTTATGGGTACATATATCGGGACTTATACCTTTTAGATCAGCTATTGTCCATCCTAAAGCATCTTTGTGTAACTTAAGAACTTTTAAGAGCTCAGACTTTGAGTGGAATTCAACTTGCTTGAAACTATCACAGGATAAGTTTCAGATTCTCCTAAAAAGGCATACTTTAGCTCATGGGGTAGGGGCTTAAGTTCCAATTTGACAACATAAAGGAGCTTCGAATGCAGTGTTCTCTATCAATGGTATAACTAAAGAATTACTCGGAGGGAGTTCTTCAAAACGTTCAGTCCACATAACCTGCTCTGTCTCGAATTTTTTAGCATCTTCGCTGGAATTGAGATCAGAAACTGTTTCACTTATCTCCTTCTCGATAGGAGAATAAGTTTCAAAATCAGAAAGAGAATTAGTCAAAGTTGACTCAACTGGGTCCTCGTATTGCAACAAACCAAAGTATTCCTCCAGAACTGTATCCAAATAACTGACTTCTTGAATATCTTCTTCTTCAAAATCTGGTTGTCTAGGAATTGAAAAGATATTGACATCGAGGGTCATGTTTTCGAACGAAAGCTTCATAACACCATTCCTAACACTGATAATAGCATTAATAGTAGCAAGGAAAGGCCTTCCTAAAATGATGGGAATCTGGGTACCAATATTAGCCATAGGTTGAGTATCTAGAATAACAAAGTCAACTGGATATACAAAGTTATCAACCTTAACCAAAATATCTTCAACTATTCCTCGTGGAACTTTCATGGAACGATCAGCCAGTTACAATGTAATTCTTGTGGGTTTCAACTCACCCAAACCTAACTGCTGATAAACAGAATACGGGAGTAAGTTCACACTAGAACCAAGATCTAGGAGAGCATGTTCAATCTTTTGATCACCAATGTAACAAGAAATGGTAGGGCAACCAGGATCCTTCTGCTTGGCTAGCAAATTATGTTGAATG
This sequence comes from Lonicera japonica, assembly GCA_021464415.1. NCBI lineage: Eukaryota > Viridiplantae > Streptophyta > Magnoliopsida > Dipsacales > Caprifoliaceae > Lonicera > Lonicera japonica. The sequence continues at coordinate 42,045 of JAKCWG010000300.1, forward strand.
ATCGAGCTCACCTGATTAGCTAAAAATGCTTTCTTCTGAACATATACTATTCTTTTTATGGTGCACAAGTCTTTAAGAAACTTAGCATAAGAAGGAATTTGCTTGATCGCATCCAAAAGAGGAATGTTGATCTTCACTTGCTTAAAAAGATCAAGAATCTCAGAATTACGGTTGTCCTTAGCCGGCTTCTGCAACCTTTGAGGAAAAGGAACGGGAATGTGATGAATAAAAGTTTTATTCTTTTCTGGGACATCATTCATATTTTCGGCTTCTGCTTCAGCTTCCTTAGCTATCTTAGCTTCTCTCAAAGCTTCAGTAGAAGTGTTTTGCTCAGTTTCAACTTCTTCATCTTCTACCTCCATCCCTCTTATTTGAACATATTCAGGTGGAGGTGGCTCTATTTGATTGTCAATAACTCTACCACTCCTCAAAGTAGTGATAGCTTTGACTTGCTCTTGATATTGCTTAGTGCCCGAAGAAGAAGAATTATCAGTGGCTTTATGATTGGGCTGAGGTTGGGCTGGGAAAACTGCCTTCCCCTTCACATCATTCTAACTAGAAATCTTCTCCATAGAAACTTTCATCTGGTTCATCGTCTGCAGCATCTGCTGAAACATGCCTTGCAAATTCTCTTCAGGGATTTTCCTATGCGGTGGAATATAAGAATTAGGACTCGAACCTTGAGGTTGTTGATACTGCTGAGGTTGAGATTGAAAATTAACTGGAGGTTAAGATTGCTAATAGAACGGTTGAAGTGGTGGCGGTGGTTGGAAATTAGACTGGGACTGCTGAAATGGTTGAGAAGGTTTCATGGGGTTCCCTTCATAGTTGTTACCAGACCAACTGAGGTTGGGATAGTTCCTCCAAGATGGGTTATTTCGATCCCCATAAGAATTGGATTTGCCAATTGCCATAACAACATTAACATCAGTGTTCAACACTTCTTTAAGAGCTGGGATGGTCGGACAGTCACTAGTGAGATGACCAAGTGTGTAGTAAATGCTGTAAGCTTGCTCCACGAACTGCTTGTGAACTGGTTCTCCTTTCTTTGATTCCAAAGATTCAAGTTTTTGGCAAATAGTAGCTAGCTTAGCGCTGATTTCATTGTTATCCTTCAGTTGGTACACACCAGCTGGTGCTACCTTTGCTCTAGCTGTACCTGCCTTAGCACTCGGTTCCCATTCCTGAGAAACTTCATAAAGCCATTTGAGATATCCTTCAGCATCTGTAGGACTTTTTCCTAAGAATTGCCCATTTCACATTGATTCAACAAAATGACGAGTGGAGGGAACTAGACCATCATAAAAGAAACTGATGATTCTCCACTTTCATAACCATGATGAGGGCAAGAATTAAGAAGATATTTGAAGCGCTCCCAACACTGGAAGTAGGTTTCATCATCTTTTGGGAGAAGTTTTGAATCGCCTTCTTCAAGTTGGAAGTAAGATGTAAAGGAAAAAATTTCTTGAGAAATTGTTTTTGGAGTTCTTGCCATGAGTTGATGGATCTAGGACGAAGAGAGATAAACCAAGTCTTAGCTTTGTCCTTCAGGGAAAAAGGAAATAACTTCAACTTAATTGTATCTTCAGAACAGTTCTGCTCACTGAAAGTGGCACAGACATCCTCAAATTCTCGAATATGAAGGCAAGCTTGTTCACTTTCAAACCCATGATAAGTAGGTAGAAGTTGAATCATGCCATTGCGGAAATGGAAATTATTTGCATTATTTGGAAAATTAATGCAAGAAGGAGTAGCATTTCTGCCAGGAAGTAGGAGTTCATGCAAAGTAAGTTTAGGATTTTGAACTGCTTGGTTGAGTCCATTATTAGCTGCTCATGCTGCTTTTGCTGCTGCAAATGCTGCTGCTTGTTCTTTAACGTCTTAATCAGCCATCGGGTGTTCAGCTGCCCACGAGATAGTACCGTTCGAAGAATCAGAAGAAAAAGAAAGTGGAAGTGAATTGGTGGAACTAGAAGACTTAGGTGATGGAGATGGTTTGTCGTCTGACTTGTACTTGTCAGAAATGACACGGTACTCGTACAGAGGATTACTTGAAATACGATTATTAGAACTACGAAGCCAAGGTTTCATATACTAAGCAGACACCTAATATAGAAGCCTAGGATGGAAAAGAAAAGAAAGAAAGAAACTAGAAAGAAACAAATGGAACCGTTAACCCTCCCGGGCAACGGCGCCAAAATCTTGCTTGACTACGCTCAAAAAGTACGAAGTTTATGCCCAAGTGCAAGCGGTCAAGTTATAATATACTTGGGAAGTCCAAGGTCGAACCACGGGAAAGGAAGGAACCTATTTCTTCTAGTTATCTCTCTCAGGGAAATAAGGAAAGGAAAAAAAATGATTGAAATGAGGAATAGGAATGAAAAATGAAACTAAATTAAACCATTAACTAAATTAAATTGAAACTAAAGGCAAATCTAGTCCTATGGTGCAAAATTAAAGGGAATCCACAAGCGTAAGTTTTCTACCGAAAAGGCTTCCTAAATGCACTAGGGGAACATGCAATTGAACTAAAAATAAATAAATAAATTAAAATAGCGTACTAATTAATTGAACAAAATAGAATATTAAATGTACTTAAACCAACAAAAAACAAACGTTAGGGGTATCCGTAGCTAGGGAATACGAAACTAGTCTACTCAGGTAATCCAATTTTAAGTTTAAATAGGATTTTTCACTAAAGTTCAGCTCTTAGACCTTCTAACCATCCAATTGTATTGCTACTACAAGTATATCATAGCCCATGCGTGACAAAGACCATATAGACTAGATTCAAGCAACATAATTCGATAGTGAAGCTTTTTGACTTTGAAAAAGTGTAATTTGAGACCTAGTATTGCTAGTGCGTAACAAAAACAATCCAAGTTGATTAAACAAACTCAAAACGGTCATAAACTAATGAATTTCGACTAAAACCCTAAAATTTATGGAAAATCAGATTTCTTATGATGAAAAAAGAATCACATATGAATAGCATTGAAAACGATGAACTATTTGAATATAGAACGATAAACTAGCATAAATTGATGAAAAATCGAAAAATCGACAAAACGGGTCTATAAACCCTAGAACCAGCCCTTAAAACGTGGGTTTAGGGTTAATTCTAGAATATATATGAACCCTAACAACTAATATATGAATATCTAAGCAAACAAAGGATTAGAAGCAATTAAATTGAAGAAATTAGAAAACTAGGTTTACCCGGATGAAGAACAACAATTGCAATTGAAACTTGATATAATGATGAATTGAATCTTGAAAACACCAATGGTCCAGCCTCAATATGCCATAAAAAAACTAAACTAACAATTATTTTGAAGAAAGAAAAGAAAAAATCACTCAAGTTTGATCGTTAGATTCAGCGCAAAAGCTCCCAAGAACGTACATGCTCTCTGCCTCTCTACTAATCAATTCAAAATATTGTCTCCCCTAAATATGAGATATATGACCTTTTATATAGTACCCAAGTGTATTAAGTCATGGTTTTAGTAATCCTTGAAGAGACGGGCTGAAACATGGCTTAAAATTGAATTTGGGCCTAAAATTGGGCCATTTTCTTTATGATGCCTTCTTCTTTAACTCATAACTTCCTGCTCCGAGCTCCAATTGACGTACCATTTTCACCTACGTATAGATAATTTAATTCTCTACAACTTATATTTCTGGAGATTTCTTCAAATTCTCATTGTAGAAAAACTTTGATCAGCTACAATCTCGGGCTTATTACGGCAGTTCTCGGTTTTGCTCGGAAACTTCCAGAATTGATTCGTTTAGCTTCTTTCGTCTTAGAATCACTATTGGACACTTGAATTCACTTCATTCATCCTTGGGGTGTGCTATTCTCTTCTTTCTAGTGCTTTGGGGTAGTTTGCGGAGTTTTTCTCGTCTCGGGCTCGGAATAAATATTAAATTGTTCTTCGGATCTTCTTTTTGCACTTTTCCGCTTTCAACCTTCTATCTTGCATAAAACTTCAGTTGCTTAATCACTTTAGGCCTGCAAAATGGCTTAGTAACACAAAAATACAATGCAATGCCTTTTTTTCATGCTTAAACTGAATTTACATGCAATTTTTCGTTTTAGATGATAACGAGAAGCTAATTGAGCCATGTTTAAGGGATTATAAATGCAATTTCAGGGCTCAATCAGAAACCATGATGATCTTTTGTTGATGAGTATCACTTACATATGAGGTGCATTTGTCACATAATTAATTTGATTGTGAAGAATGGGATGAAGGACCTCATAGAGTCCATTGAGGGTATTTGAAATTATATTAAGTTTGTTCATTAATTAAGTGCGAGGTTGGATAAGTTTTAGGAAGAGTGTGTAGTCTTTAAAGAAGATGGATACGGACGGACACATCCCTATGGATGTAGGACTGGGTGGAATGCGTCCTAACACATATCATTCAAGTGCATATAAATTCAAAGAAGTGTTTACGAGGTTGGCGAATGATAGTGCACAATTTGTAGCATATTTTAATGAGGAAGCAGTTAAAGAAGTGGATGGAAATAAGGTGCACACTAAGAGGGTGGGTCCTCCAGATGAAATAGGTTCGGAGAAAGCAATGGGGTTCACTCATTTGTCAAAAAAAAATTACAATGTCACCATCAAACTTAGCACAACAAAGAATCCTACATCATATATTTTATTTTGAAAACTTTAGTAAACTTGAAATTAGAAATTAATGCTAAAATTAGAAATGAAAATAATCCCATTTTGCAAAATGTAGCTACTTCGATAAGGACCAAGTTTGGAAAGTATTGGGGTTCTCTCGATGATGTGAACCTTATAATATTTGTGGCCCAAGCTTTTGATCTAAGGTATAAATTTCAAATGATTGAAATACATTTGGAAGACATTGGCTACTATCCTAATCGAATTGAAGATATGAAGGCTTAAGTGAAAGCACACTTGAATTGTATATATGAAGCTTATAAGGGAGAGAAATGTAGAAAGATCATATATGGAGGTATGTGTGGAAGAGGATGACGGTGATGTAGGGAAGCAAGGGCGGAAAGGGGCTTAAAAGACAAAGAAGGGAGACTCCTCAAATATATAACTAATAAAGCAAATAAGTACTGGAATGATGCATATGAAAGTGTAAGGAATGAAGAATTCAATTTATTATATTGGTGGAGGGTAAATAGTGGGCACTATTCGACACTTGCTAAGATTGCTAGATATGTATTTGCAAAGCTTGGATTTTCTATGGATTGGCCTCAATCCGTTTGTGATTTACCATAAAGCCTAGTAACTTTCCTGAGCCAACCCTAAAAGTGTTTTTTGTAGTGTTAAGCTTCATCTTACAATGTCGAATGATTTTAAAGGTTTTGTCGATATCAGAAATCTGATCGAATCCTTCCCTGCTTTTTACCAGCTTATTGTCTACATAAATCTCTATACACTTACCTATTTCGTCTCAAAACATTTTGGTGACTACCCTTTGGTATGTTGCTCCGGTATTTTTTAAATAAAAAGGCATTAATTTATAGCAGTACGAACCCATTATTGTGATGAAGGTCGTGTGCTCTCCTAATTTGACCAAATAGGGGGATCTGGTGATAAACTTGAATAAGCATCCAAGAAACTTATTCTTTCATGCCCTGCCATTGAGTCCACCAATTGTTCGATCCTTGGCAGAAGGAAACTATCTTTAAGGCAAAACTTTGTTCAAGTCAATGAAATTTACACAAACCCTCCAATTTCGATTAGTTTTTTCACCACAACAGGGTTGGATATCCATTAGGGGAACTTGGCTTCCCTTATCGCACCTCCATTCAACAATTTTTAAACTTCTTCCTCAACTGCCTTTGCTTTCTCAGGAACTGCCACCCTCAGCTTTTGTTTTATTAGCTTGAAACTTGGATTGAAGTGATGCAATGGCATATCACCTCAGCGTCTATACCAGGTATGTCATAGGGCTGCCATGTAATCACATTGATATTTTCCCTTAGGAACTTCACTATTTTTTCCCTTTCCTCCTCATTCAAAAATCTTCTTAATGAGAAAAACTCTCCTTAGTATATTTTCCTTAATTATTTAGGGACTTGAATCAAGTTTTCAAAGACTTTTTCTTCTGACCATCCTTATGCCTCAGCATCAATGGGACAACCATATTGGTTGCTAACAGTTTTTTGATTCACCCTCATCTAAGAAGTTTCAGGTCTTTCAGTTACCAACCCTTATTTCTTTTTCATTGATTCTTAAATTCAGCTTCCTTAGCTTTCTTGCGGCCTGAAGGCTTCAGGTTGATTAGCTCATCGTTGCTAGGCCAGAGCACTTTCCCCAGCCAGTCTAAAATAGTTTTATGCTTGGGGGGACTTTATTTTTTTATGGTAAAGGGAAGCCATTACTCTCATATGGCTTAACCAATTGTGGTTGAGATAGCATTGTACAGTAAGTTAATGTTCAAAATAATGAGCTCT
>JAKCWG010000698.1:0-49042 GCA_021464415.1 Lonicera japonica
TGGGTTGATATTTCTATGGATTTTGTATTGGGTTTGCCTAGGACTAAACATGGGAATGATTCTGTTTTCGTGGTGGTTGATAGATTTTCTAAAATGGCTCATTTCATTGCCTGTCATAAAACTGATGATGCATCACGAATTGCTAATTTGTTCTTCAAAGAAATTGTGCGTTTGCATGGCATGCCTAGAACCATAGTTTCTGATAGGGATGCAAAGTTTTTGAGCTACTTTTGGAAGACTTTGTGAGGAAAGTTGGGTACTAAATTGTTGTTTTCTACTACATGTCACCCCCAAACTGATGGCCAAACGAAAGTAGTAAATAGAACTTTATCCACTTTGTTGCGTGCTATAATTAAGAAGAACTTGAAAGAATGGGAAGAATGTTTGCCTCATGTTGAGTTTGCATATAATCGATCTATTCATTCTGCATATAAGTTTTCTCCTTTTGAGATTGTGTATGGTTTTAATCCGTTGGCTCCTTTGGATTTATTACCATTACCTGTTGAGCATGCTAACCTAGATAGCAAGAACAAAGCTGAGTTTGTTAGGCAGATACATGAGAAGGAGAGGCAAAACATTGAGAGAAGAACCGAGCAGCATATGCGACAAGCCAACAAAGGAAGGAAGAAGGTAGTTTTCGAAACAGGAGATTGGGTTTGGTTGCACTTGAGGAAGGAACGCTTTCCAGTTCAACGGCGTTCTAAACTTTTACCGAGAGGAGATGGCCTGTTTCAAGTTGTGCAAAGGATCAATGACAATACATATAAACTTGATCTACCAGGTGAGTATAATGTGAGTGCTACATTTAATGTTGCTGACCTAAGTCCGTTTAGTACAGGTGATGAATTGAGGACAATTCCTTTTCAAGAGAAGGGGAATGATGAGACCGAGGATAGCACAAGAGCTGGATCATGGAGTGAAGACTATGCAGATCCCATCCGGGTTTCAAGTGGTCCAGTCACCCGAGCTAGAGCCAAGAAGATCAAGGAAGCACTCATGAATGTGGTCCAAGAGTTGATGAATAAAGCTGGATCTTGGAGAAGTATTCAAGGAGATGAATAACGAGAATGGAGAATAATGCTTAGCCAAGAAGACGTAGAATAATTAGAGCGTTTTATTATTGTTTTTATTTATTTGCATCATTTAAAGCCCAAGGATTATGTATAATTAGTATTTAGAGTGATGGGCCTGCTTTGGGCTTGTTTAGAGTTCTCTATTATTTTTGTTGCCTTCAAATTGGGCTTATTTTGTTATTTTCGTTTTTAGGGTTTGTTTAGGGTTTCATTAGGGTTTTCTCTTCTCCTCCTATTTAAAGGAGGCAACTATAATGTTTGGGGGCACCCTTGTTTTATCAATACGAATTTGAGTGTGTTTTTCACCTCTTGTGTTCTAAGAACACTTCGAACATCCGAAATATTATTCTTGTTGTTCTTCGACTTATCAATCAATTAACCCATCAATTGATTGTTTGTCTTCGACTATACCAAGGTTCATTCTCATTTTTAGGGATTGGGTTGAGGTTCCACATCCATCATCTTCACGTGGTTCCAAGGTTCTTACGTATTCAACGTCAAGGGTCGCGGATTCGACATATCGGATAGAAATACGGTCGCGGTTCGTATCAGTATGGTATTATTTATACACATTATATATATAGAAAGAAAGGGGAGGGGAGGGAGTACCTAAATATTCTCGCACTTTGCAAATACATAGAAAAGTTCAGTTATGTCTTCTTTCTTAAAACAATCTTGTAGTTCTACTAGTTCATGGCCATTACATGACTGGAAAAGAACACTCCCATCTAAAGCCATTACTATTTCCATTGATCTACAACTTTTGGCATATATTCCAATATATTTCACCAATAAACCATTAAAATCAAGTAATCAGAGACTAAGACATTCACATATACGGAGCTCGAAATCATGGCTAAGGTTTTTGATCCAATTCGGTAGTCTACGAAATGGATTATAACTCAAGTCCAAGTAAACTAATGACGGTAGATTACCGAAATTCATGGGGAATGAATCATCAGATAGATTACACCTGGACAAACATAATTTTTTCAAAGAACATGGTAAAGAAGCCCATATAGTCTCTGGACCTTTCCTTGGTGTTGCTACCATTGGCCAAATAATCCATTCCCACCATTTGACCTCTCCACTACTATTGCATAGCGGGTTTACGACAATCCCATCAGCATTAAGCACTTCTAATGACTGTCTATTTCTCATCTCATTTAGAAAGTCACCAATATTACAACCTAATATTCTTAGAGTCTTTAGAGATCATAGGTTGCCAATGCTTCTGAGAAGCTTCCTTAGGGTTTTGCAATCTTTTAGATCAAGTAAATCAAGCATCTTAAGGCTACCAATGGATTCACAAACCTTAACCAATCTCATACAACCTTTAAGGATCAGTTTCTCAAGGTTTCGGAGGCGTGAGAAGTTGGATTTTCTTGCAAGCCATTTAGAATAACTCAAATCTAATATCTTCAATGATTCAAGAAACTGTAGTGAATGAGAAAGGACTATTAATTATATAAACACGCAAATCATTACCATAAATTTATAAAAGAAGAAAAAAAAACAAATAAATATCATACTGGGGTTTCCATCCAAACTTGTTCTAATCTACTGTGACTCAAGTCAAGAGCAACCAATTTCTTTAAAGGGAATTCAATCGGAATAGATTTTAATGGAAATCTGTGCCAAGACAACCGTATTAATCTTTTCGGGAAATTCACAAAACTTCGCACAAGTTGTACATAATTGAGCATGAGTAGCTTTAGCTTTTTCATTCTTTTAAATGCATCGGTTCTCAAGTATACGTCATTTCGGACTTGTTATAGTCGTGCTGTGTTGATTGCCCATAGTTGGTATTAAGAAAACATCGCTTTAACAAGCTGGCATACATTGGCAATATTGATTTATCATTAAATTCCTACTAGTTGCACATTTTTCCATGATTGCTAGCTTCCTTCAACATACGCATATCAAGGGTAAGGCCTTAAACTACTTTTTTACCCTATTAAGAGAACAACAAGAAATAAAAAAGGATCAATTATTTAAATACATGCAAACTAAAAAACACATACAAATGATATGCTTCTTACCGTCTCATATTCCAATACATCAAAGGCTTCCTGATGATGCCATAGTCTACTACGCTCTCCAGCCTCGCATGATTCTTCCTGAATAATTTTTCGTCCCATGTCTTGAAATAATCGATGCATTGTTAACACCTTACCAGGGTCAATTGTTAAAAGACAACGATCTAATAAATTTTGAATTCTAATCATTCCATGAGGATATCGTTTCTCTAGTATTTTGATTGCATAATCTTCATCGATATTTCCAATAAAAAAGTAAGCAGTATCTAGGAATAAACTTTTTTCATAAACATCTTATAAGGAGTTGTAGGTCGGAAAATACCCTAGAGGGGGGTGAATAAGGTTTTTAAAAACTTAATCCGATTATTGAAAATGTTTCTTAAGATTTAAAGTCTATATCAAGTAACAAGCTAAATAAGCAAGCAATCTTAATCTCACACAATGATAAAGCAATGAATAAAAAATCTAGAGATAGAAAGATTAAATCGATTGAAGTCCAAGACTTTTTGTTCACGCAATTCGGTTTATTAGACCATTCATCCGCGCTCGGATAGTTCCCCGAAAAGTTCCACTAATACCGACCTCCTTCCGGGTGAAGATTAAACCTTTACAAGTGTATCCTTCTCACACACTTTATAAATATTGATCGCTCTCAACACTCACACAAGAGCAACATCTTGCTAATTTAAGAGATAAACCTCTCTTAATGTTTGAAGAATAAGATTTTGGTGAAAAACACCAATGTACAATAGCTCTTAAGTGTTTGAAGATTACAAATTAAGCTCACAGTAAGAGATATCAAATTTGATCACAATTTATAGCCCAAGACAATAATGATTGATCAAAACAATGTTCTTGAATCTTTAAATATTGAGTATAGATGAAGAGAATAGAGTTGGAATGATTCAAAAGTGTTTGAATAGTGTCTAGAATAAGTATATATAGTATGGGACACTATATGGCCATTTGGAGGGAGTGGGTGAAGATTTGGTGCCAAAATGGCAAAAAGTCAGATCTCCAACGGCTATATTCTGGGCCATCAATCAAATGAGTAAGACTCAACACGTCTTTGATTACTTTAGGAAGTTTCTTCAATTCTTCACTTGCTTTTGTCTTTGATCCTCATTGATTTGTAATGATGAATGAGTTTTGATCAAGTTGATGTGTGTGATGTAAGATAAAAAAGATTTATAAACTCTGTAGAAGAATGATTTTGGTTCCAGCTTAACGGTTTTGTCCACGTATGATCAAATAGTTGTGGCTATTACTTAAAACATCAACTTAGTTAAATTACACATGATGAATGTTATTGTTATTATCAAAACAAGATTAATGACTTTTAGGTCAACAAGAGTCATAACTGATCTTAAGTCTCTTCAGGATTTTCCTCGGAGGTATTGATTCCAATTTTGCTAATTCGAGGACCCATTCATCTTCTTTTTTCTGAGACAAAGATGCACCTACAAGTTTAAGAGCTAATGGGAGCCCTTCACAAATTTGTATTTCCCTTTTTGTGTGCTCTATGTAACTTTCTGGAGGCAAATCTTTTTCGAAGGCATTGAAACTAAAGAGCTTAATCGATTCATCTTGATCCAATTTCTCAACAATAAACATCTTATGAGGTTGTAGCATCCCTTCACGCCTAGTAGTTATAATTATTTTACTTCATCGAAAAAGCCAATTTGGCCTTCTGAGTACGTCATATAGTAGATCCACCTCTTCCACATCATCAAGAACGAGAAGCACCCTCTTAGAAAATACAATATTTCTAATCTTTGTGAGCCCTACATGATGGTTATGTATCTTTCCATGTTTCCTCTTGGAAATATCGGATAGAAGTTGTCTTTGTAAGCGAAGTGAACCATTATGTTCTTTTGACACTTCCCCCCGATGTTTTCGAGAAAGCTACTACTATCGAAACTATCAAAGTTTTGATTATAAACAATTTTCACGATGGTTGTCTTTCCAATGCCTCCCATCCCACAAATAGCACGTACTCTATCATCATTTAACCCATCTTACAGCCACATATTTATCATTTTGACTTGAGAGTCTATCCCAATTATGTTCGGATCAACATGTAAGGGTGGGCGCCTCATATTAACTCCAGTAGCTTTAATAATGTTGTGGATAAACTTGGATTCATGCCTACAAATTCAATTGAATTGGATAAGAATGGTAGATAATTACATATACTGAGATTATAATTAAAATATGAATTCTTGTAGAAGTAACAATAGAAAAAACAAAAACAGAGAAAAAAAATTGAACAATATTATCCAGAATTAAGAGTCAAGTTTCTTTTTTTTAGGTTGACGTCGTCTATTTTCTTTAAATTTGTAAGAGTCAAATAGGAATGGCCGAACTTTTAGAGTAGGCAAACCAGCGGAACCTTCACTATAACAGACTTCTTGATGGTTCACAAATTCTCCTTTGAGTTTCTACTTAATTTAGGACGAACGAAGTAGGAAATAAGGAGCCTCTGATTCCTTACTAAGTTAATAATGAATTGGGAGCAAGATTGTTGAAATGCTTAATTTGGCTCGGCATGGAGCTAGTCCTTGTGAGCTTTATGCCCCTCATCTTTTTATGTATTTCGCATTGGGTTTGCACTCACACCCAAACTTGGACACTCTCCATTGCACTCTGTTCAAATTCAGAACATTTAACCTTGAATATGTTTAATGTCAGCTCTCCAGCTCTTTCACCTGTATACTATGTTAGGGTTCGATTAACTATGCTAATAGCATAATCATGAATAACGAAAATACCCATAAAAATTTATGTACCGGTCAAATTAAGGTTAAAAAAATAGTATGTGGAATGCTATAGTATATGGCAGATATATATACACACATATAGATAATGAACTGAATAATGAGAAACTTATGTGCACCCATCAACTTGGTGGTCTTTCAAGTGCTCCCCAATCAAGTCAGCAACTTCTGCAAGTGCTGATCTCCACTGTTTTATCTTTTCCATCCATTTTCTTTTTCCTTCCGAATCCGTTTCCTCCTTGCATTGCTTTTCTTATTTTGCAAATGCATCTGTTGTCCTACCTATTTTCTTCTGAACTTCGGATGGTTCCACATGGTAGAAGATACGTAAAACTGCAAGCCCAAAGGTTCTCCTTTGTTCGAGAATCATCACAAATTCGTCAAGGCACCACAAGGAAAATGCATAGTTCTACAAGATGACAATGATCGAACTCTTTGACTGAGAGATCACTTTTTCTAATTCTATCTTTAGACATTTGACCTTCTGCATCTCATCATCGTCTCTAAACGAGCGGAATCCATGTTGAACTAAAGCTGTATAGAGGTGATCAGTAAAAGTATAATGAGTGTCTGTCTTAACCTCTAAAGCTCAGAAACATGTCATAGGGAGTTGAAAAAGTGGTTTCATGTGATCTCATGACGACCATTATATTATCTGCATAAAGATAGATTCTGGCAATGAAATGAAATGATGGAGCACCAAAACTTAACTTGAAGCAATTATCTATTTCTGAGAAGATGTCAAATTTTGGTTCTGAATAATTAAGATGGCGGATTGATTGAATCAATGAAGTCTTCCATAAAAAAGAACAAAGTAGAAAAAGGAAATGATAAAGTGAAATACATGGACAATTCGTGAAGAAGAAAAGGGGATCACTTGCAAACCATGCTTCCAGGTAATTTCTTGGACTTGAAAACCATGCTTCTGGGAACTTTCTTGGACAATGGGTGGTTATCTAAATTTTTCCCTTTTCACTGTGAATGTAACAATATAATTATCACGAGTTATTCATCACAGAGACTTATTATAGATAAAATATCCGTGGCTAATAATTTTTTGTCTGTCCATATTAGTAAAAGCAATTATCTCTTTGCTAAAGTATAATATTGTTTTGAGAAGTTATATTGTATGCTTGTAAAGTTATACATTGCTCTGACAATAAGTATAATTAGTTTGACAATAGTATCACCCTATCTTTTTTGGTGCGGAATGCTAATACCAATAAAGTTTGTCAAATAATAGAAAAACCAGACTAATTATATAAGTGTGAATGCGGTAAGTTGATTTACACTAAAAATATTTTGCACTTTTATCAATTAGTTAAGAATATTTATTATACACTAATTATTAAATTAAAAGTACTCTCATTTAGTCTAACCCTTCTCTTTTAGTTACAATTTATTTAATCCACCTATTGTAGATTTATAGAAATCACGTAGTCTTCGATTTATATGAGGATTCGTTTTTTTTTTTTCCGGAACATCTACGTACAAATCGTATATTCTATTTATATTAGGTTTTCTAACATCTAAATACAAGTCAACTTCTTGCTCTATTTGGTCTTTCTTTTAGAAGGGACAATTAAAAAAAGGTCTAATAAGGGAAAGATTTTCACACTAAAGCCAAGGAATAATTTTTTTGTAAATAAAGGACCTATTTTTTATTTTATTAATAATATGACATGTGTCTTTTTTTTTCATTGTAAAATGACATCTTAACCCTTAAAATAAACTAAAAAATACCAATATGTATTAAAATATGGATTGCAGTATAAACTTTGCAGTTTATATTTCACTGCAATATGAACTTTGCAGTCCATATTTTATTGCAATATGAACTTTGCAGTCCATATTTTTGGTGCAAAGTTCATATTGCAGTCCATATTTCTAGTGCAAAGTTCATATTGTAGTCCATATTTCACTACAATATGAAATTTGTAATTCATATTTTACTACAATATGAATTTTGCAGTCCATATTTTTTGTGCAAATTTCATAAAGAGGGGTAGTTTAGGTAATATATAACATGTTTTTATTAATTAAATGATATTTAAATTTATTCAAATACCTTCATTTAAAATATAAAACAAAATAGGCTTCTTACACTAATTACCAATTAAAAATAGGCCCTTCATTCAAAAAAATATTATTCATTGGAGTTTTGGTAAAAATCAATGTATAATAAGACCTTTTACCTAATTTCTAGCTCTTAGAAATTAATTATAAATCGTACACAAATTTTGTTTTTTATAGTTAAAATCCTACTCTATTTGGTCCTTTTTGTTAAAATTTTAATCTATTTAACTTTTTCGGTTAGTAATATTTAATCTACTCAAAACACTACTATATTTGGACTTTTGGTTATGAAATAATTATAAATCATACTTTACTTTTTCATGCTCTATTTGGTATTTGATTAGAAATATTTTTTTTCTACTCAAAATCCGAATATATTCGGTCTTTTGGTTAAAAATTAATTATAAATGGTAGTATATGTTTTTTTATCAATTGGTTAGGAATAAAGATTATCCATGTGATAATTTATTATAATATATATGAACATTTATTCAATTACTTGAAGGCTTTGACTAGCTGATTGCTTTTTCTAATTATGACTTGAGATATTCGACCTTATCGATCTCATTATAGTCTCTAAAGATGCGAAATTCTTGTCAGACTAAAGTTGTGTAGAGGCAATCAGTTTTTTTTTTTTGGAGGTATTTACACCCCTGAATTCAAAAACACGTCGTGACAAGTGGAAGAAGAGATTTCATGGAATATTATGGTGGCCTTTATATTATTTAGAGAAAAAGTGCTTTGGTGATAAAATGATGGAGCACCCAAGTAAGTTAGATTCAGTTATATCCAAGAGCAGATTGGGATAACCAGATTCAATGAAGTCTTCCACGAAAAAATAAAAAAGTAGAAAAAGGAAATGATAAGGTGGGAGACTTGGACAATAATTGAAGAAATTAAAAAGGGGACAAACCATGCTTCCAGGAAATTTCTTGGATAGTGGGTTGTTTAAATTCTCTTCTTTTGCGTTGTCCTAGTGGCTTGTCTATAGCTAGGTTTCTTGAGGAATCAATCTATTTATTTTTGGATTAAAGTTGTATTTGTATTGTTACGAAATAGAAACAAAAGAGAGATTGAAGAAGGAGAATGAAAGAATTGTATTACTTTCTTGATAAGAGAATGTACAATAGAGTAAGGATATATATACTAGAGACTAAACCCTAATCTAGGATACAATTTGGAAAGTATAATGGGAATACAATTAATACAATATAAAAAGTAGAATAGGAATAGGAAACGTAATATATAGTATATTCTAACACCCCCCACCCCCCTCAAACTCAAGGTGGTAAGTGAGAGACCAGCTGGAGTTTGGAAATCAACGCTTGGAAACGGCTAGGCTGGTGAGCTTTAGTGAAGAGATCTGCAAGCTGGTCATCTGAAGATACGGGCATAAGATGAATGTACAGATTGCGAATATGCTGGCTAATAAAGTGACAATCAATCTCAATGTGTTTAGTTCGTTCATAAAAGACGTCATTGTGACTGATTTGAATGGCACTGCGGTTGTCACAATAAAGAGTAGTAGCAGAGTCTTGAGAAAAGCTTCGCCTTTTCAATACGAACCAAACCCCGTTGAAAACACCCCATTCGGACACCACACGCGCTCTCACGCGCCTATGCAAGATTGCCCAGTCTCGCAGCCCAGATCCCACACACACCCTCCTTTCTTGATCAATATCCACCTCGATAAATAACCCCAAACCACCCATATAATATACCAAAACCTTCGTCTCTTCAATACGAACCAAACGCCATCGAAATCACCCCGATCGGAGTTATCACGCGCCCCCACGCGCCGCTGGAACACAGCCACGCGCCACTGCCCTAAAAACCCTAAACCGATTTTTTTCTGAACCAATTTTTACTCCCTTGACCGGTTTCACCTATATCTAACCCGGTTTTTTTCACTCTAAGACCGATTCCCCACTAAATCAACTGCTCCGGATCCGTTTCTGGCCTCAGATTTCTCAGAATCAGATTATTTTTTACAGATATTGTGTTATCTTACACGTTTCTCAATGGAAAAGCACGAGTTTTCGCGTCCGATCTCTATCGTTCTCAATGGAACCAACTATGTTCAATGGTCCCAAGCCATGACCAGTTTTCTGAAGTCTCTTAAGTTCTGGCAAATTGTTACTGGAGAAGTCGTTAAGCCAACCAAGAAAATCGATGAAACCGACGATAAGTTTAATGATCGACTTGATGATTGGGAAAGAAAAAATGGTGATATTATCACATGGGTTCGGATACCTCTATCTCTCGTATAGGGCAGGAAATTGGTCGTTTTACCACCGGGAAGGAAGTCTGGAATTTTCTAAAATCTAGGTACACTCCAAAGGATCTCTCTCATCAGTACCAGTTGCTTACTGCTTTACATTCTAAAACCCAACAACCTGAGCAATCGATTGATGATTATTTATCTGACCTTCAAGCTATTTGGGATCAGTTAGCCCAATCTGAACCTACTTTTTGTGAGCATGATACAGAAAAATTTAAAACATACCGAGATAACCAGCGTGTTATCACTCTTCTAATGGTACTTCACGATAAATTTGAACCAGTTCGGGCTGCTCTACTCCATCGTAATCATTTACCGTCTCTTGATGATGTCATAACAGAGCTTCTCTCTGAAGAAACTCGGTTCGCCACTCGAGCCCACAATTCTCATGTTGTTTTAGCCGTTCAAAGCTCGAAACCTACCAAAAACTCGTCTTCTCGAGAATGTGCGTACTGTTATGCCACCACCCATGTTACAAAAACCCATCCAGGAGATCTTCCTCTAGATCATCTTCCAGCACCATCACCGCTGCCACCACCGATTGTGACAATCAATCTCAATGTGTTTAGTTCGTTCATGAAAGACGTCATTGTGACTGATTTGAATGGCACTCCAGTTGTCACAATAAAGAGTAGTAGCAGAGTCTTGAGGAGCTCCTAATTCATCGAGGAGGCGTCGAAGCCATATTAGTTCTTGTGAAGTATCAGCAAGAGCGCGGTATTCAGCCTCAGTGCTTGATCGAGAAACAACAGACTGTTTCTTATTACGCCAAGTAAGAAGGGAGACCCCGAGGAAGAAACAGTAACCAGTAATAGACCGACGATCCGTAGGGTCACCGGCCCAGTCTGCATCAGAGTAAGCCCTTAATACAAGAGATGACTTTGAGGAGTAGTGAAGCCCATGAAAAACTGTCCCTTTGAGATAACGAAGAATCCGAATAACAGCATCAAAATGAGTGGAGTGGAGCGAGGAGCAGCCATAAACTGACTGACAACATGGACAGCATAAGCAATATCCGGGCGAGTAACAGTAAGATAGACCAGACTGCCAACTAACTGTCGGTATAAAGTACCATTAGAGAGAGGAGTACCATCAAACAGAGTAAGTTTAACATTAGTGTCCAATGGAGTAGACGCAGTTTTACAGTCAGTGAGACCAGCACGAGCCAGAACGTCAGATATGTATTTCACCTGAGATAAATAGTAACCTGTTGAATCAGAAAGGACTTCCAGTCCTAAGAAGTAGTTGAGACGACCAAGATCCTTCATTTCAAAAAACTGACTGAGAGATTGTTTGAGATCTGAGATACCAGAAATATCATCCCCAGTAATTATCATATCATCCACATAGAGGAGAAGAAAAATAGTCCCAGAATCTGTCTTTCGAATAAAGAGGCCTGAGTCTGACGAACTGGAGGAATAACCAAGCTTTGTGATGGTAGAGCTAAATTTTGCAAACCAAGCTCGGGGAGCTTGCTTGAGTCCATATAGGGCACGACGAAGTTTGCAGATCTGAGTGGACTGGTGTGAATAACCAGGAGGTGGTTTCATATATACTTCTTCTGTGAGGTCCCCATTAAGAAAGGCATTTTTAACATCCATCTGAAAAAGATCCTATTTGCGAACGGCAGCAATAGCAATAAAACTGCGAACAGACGTCATTCTAGCCACAGGAGCAAAAATTTCTTCATAGTCTATACCATACTCCTGATTGAACCCCTTGGCTACGAGACGAGCTTTGTATCGATCAATCGAACCATCAAACCGTGTCTTAATTTTATACACCCATTTACACCCAACTGCAGATTTTCCAGGAGGAAGAGTCACAAGATCCCAGGTATACGCTTTATCTAAAGCTTGTAATTCTTCTGTCATAACTTGCTGCCAAAGTGGATTAGTACTAGCTTCCTTATAGGATGAAGGTTCATAGTAAGATATCATGGTAGAATAACAATGGTAATCACGAAGGTGATGAGGGAGCTCTCTTACCCGAGTGGACTGTCGTTGTGGTGGAGGTATGGCAGGATCAGCAGGCAAGACATCATCATTAGGAGGTGCCGTATGTTGAAGCTCGTTGGAAGAAATGACGTCAGGTGAGGATGGTTCAGGAGGTGTTGGACTGAGAGGTTGAGGTGGTGATGGTGTGGCTTCTGGATCAAGTTCTGGTAGGAATGTGACAACGGGAGCCTCAAGTTCAGAGGTGGAAAGGTCAAGAGATGAATGAGTAAAAAACGGAAGTGGTGATTCTTCAAGGACATGAAATTTGGATAGAGAGGAGAACATTTTATGTTCCCAAAAGACAACATGACGAGAAATCCGTAAGCGTTTTGAAATAGGATCCCAACACCGATAACCTTTATGTTCTATCCCATACTCCAAGAAGCAACAAAGACGAAGCTTTTGGTATATGTTTTGGGTTAATCGAGGTTCTGTAGGGCTTCGAACAGTGGATCGACAGTTGGATGAAGCTAGGGTTTTTGATTGATTGGTTGCTTGGGTCGATGATGCTAGGGTTTTTTATTTGAATTTGGTTGAAGATGAGATGAAAGGTTGGTTCTAGAGGAGGATGAATCCCTCTGATACCATGTTACGAAATAGAAACAAAAGAGAGATTGAAGAAGGAGAATGAAAGAATTGTATTACTTTCTTGATAAGAGAATGTACAATAGAGTAAGGATATATATACTAGAGACTAAACCCTAATCTAGGATACAATTTGGAAAGTATAATGGGAATACAATTAATACAATATAAAAAGTAGAATAGGAATACGAAACGTAATATATAGTATATTCTAACATGTATTACATATTTGTTCTATATTTTCTCGTGTAAGACATGGTTCCTTTTCTACATTTCTATTTCAAATAGGTACTTTAACAAAATTAATTTCATATTAAGTTTAATTTCTCCTTCTGTCTTAAATTAAGATTTTCTTTTCTCTTAATTTTGTCCCAGTTTAACATTGTTCGATTTTCTTTGGAAGGTGTTCTCAAGATTTAAGAAGCAACTAATAGCTTTTACCGACTGTGTTTCTGCTATTAAAAGGAAGTATTGAGCACCACCTTGTAAGTTGTTAGAAAACAAGATAAGAATGTTTTAAAATCTTTGGAAAGCTTCTTGCTCCCAAATTTTAGTTTATCACCCCGTTGTGTAATTTCACACACACATCATAATTATTACGTCCTTTATAATGCCACATTTCGCTCAAAGGGTTGAAGGGAAATACAAAAGACCTACTCGATGGAATTAGCCAATGTGTGTAGAAGTTCATATTACATACATATAAAAGATCTTCAACTGTGTAATTCATCGGTTTTCACTTTCCCCGTTTCAATGTTCAATAATAAAGCTTTCTCCGCTTGAAAATGGATCATTGTCATGTTTCTGTCACAACCGTTTCATCTATCTGTTAGTTTAGATTTTTAATATTGTACATGTTTATTTACCATACATTCAGATGTGAGGCTTATCATGGCGGTTGTTATGGTGACACCACGCGAAAACACCTGAAGATGCCCGTTGAGCTATTTTGATTTTGCAATGTTTGGAAACGCGACTAATTTTGGTTCGGCTTAAGCTAATGTTGGACGGCTGCTGGCTTTGCTCATAAGGTAATTTTTGTTATCTTCTTCGTCGAAAGCATAACCCTAGGCCATGAAAGTTATAGGTGCACTTTTCTTCTATGGGGTAATTTCAGGTTTTTGACTGTTTATTGTAGTGCTTTTCTACTGATTATTGCAACTTTACCGGTCATTATTTGATCTCTCTGACAGATCCTTAACTTTGCTTAACTGCTAATCTGCAAAGAATTAATCTACAGGCATTTTTTGTAGACAAGATTATGAATCGACTTGCAGATAGGATTATAAATCTACAATACTATTATTGTCAAAGTAATTGTGCCTTTGGCAGAGCATGGAAAGTTGTATTATATGCTTCTAATGTTTTACATTACTTGCATTGGCAATAGTATCACCAGTTGTATAAATGTATATACCACGCAGAAAGTGAGGTTTTTAAGAAATATAATGTATTATTTGGGTCTTCTGTTCGATCATTCTGTGTTGTCTTGGTTTTGTCAAAGTTCATGATTATTTTAATTATTATTGGTTTTGTCAGAGTTTATGATTATTTTAATTATTAAAAGAAGGTTCCCCTTTGACATAACTTGACCTGTAGTTGCGAGTGTAATGGTACTTTACTGTGAATGCAATGAAACAATAATAAAATAATTGTGCCACGTTATTCATCACTAGATATAAGAGGCCAATTATTTATCACCAGAGTATATTTCTGGTACGAACTAGTCCATATGAATTAGCTTTTTAGCGACAATTTTTCGTCGCTAAAATATTGGGTTGATGTTTTTAACGATAAAAAAACGTAGCAAAAAGTTCAATTTGAATTGACTAATCCACATTTGAAATTTTTTGTATATCACTACATATAAAAGTATCAAAGAAAACACATCAATCACCAATATTTTTTTGGTGGAGAATGCTAATAGCAATAGAATTAGTCAAATACAAGAGAAACCATGCTGCTTCTTTTTTTCCTTTAAATATAATAGATAAGACCTGTAGTTCCAAAGAAAAAGGAGAAAAAATAAAACTATTCTTTACTCAGTGACAAATGAGATTACATGTTTCAGAATTTCTCCAATATTTGAAGAGCGTGTGAGTTTATTCTTGCATTAAGGAACAACCAACTGCTAGAACATGAAGATCCATAATTGAAACCTCCGCAGCTATAAATACAGCACATATTTCCCTCCCTTGGCTCCCTTCCATTATCTCTTTCATCTAATTTCGTCCAATGAAGTCTAATATTAGGCTTCAACGAATGGATTTTTTCATAAAATTTGGTATAAATGATCTACATAATGAGTAGATCAATTCACAACATTTCATAAAAAAAAATTCAAACCAGGCCCAAGTCCTCCAATATAATAGTGATTTGTCCTCCAATTTTCGAATTGAACAATTTATAATTGTTTAATTAGTGAATTATTTAATTTGAGCATTGCAACAAATGAACTAGTATATAAATTTGTTATTTAATTCGTGAAAAATCACACCATACATTTTTTTGTTAAAATGAAAAACTTTACATTTTGTTAATTTATAATAAAATAATTATAAATCAGATAAATTATGCAGTCAAACGAGCCTTTGATAAATAAATAAATTGGAAAGGGTTACCA
This sequence comes from Lonicera japonica, assembly GCA_021464415.1. Lineage (NCBI taxonomy): Eukaryota > Viridiplantae > Streptophyta > Magnoliopsida > Dipsacales > Caprifoliaceae > Lonicera > Lonicera japonica. The sequence continues at coordinate 15,452 of JAKCWG010000698.1, forward strand.
ATTTTTCGGTAACTACGCAGCACTTCAGCATTGCTGACATTGTTGGAGGTTTAGATTTTTCCATGTTCTTAGGATTTCATTTTCCGTTGGCATTGGAGCTTAGACTTCAAGAGGGGAAAAAAAAATCTAGATTAAGGTGTCTTTGTAGTACATATTTGTTCTATATTTTCTCCTCTTGTGTAAGACATGGTTCTAGGGGTGTTTTCGGTTTCGGTCGGGATAGAAACTAGGGTACCCCAAAGGCCCAAACCCTCCCCAAACTTTATAGTTCGGTTTCGGTTCGATTCGGTTTCAGTTTTCGTACCTATGAAACCCAAACTCTCCCCAAATTATTCGGTTTCGGTCTGGTTCAGTCTCATTAGATTTTTTTTTGTATTGTTAAAACTTTAGTTCAGAATTACACTAAAAATATAAATTCACTCAAAAGGCGCTACAAAACAATTATATAATGTATTTATTTTAATAATTAGCTTAAGTAATTATTTATAAATGTAAATAATCCAAAGGGTTGAGTCATTTATATAATGTAAATGTTGTAAGAAAGTTTCCTTTTTTTTTCAACGTATTGTAAGACAACTTAAGTAATTACATTAAGTTAGCAAATTTTTTTTTAAAAGATTCGGTTTTTTCGGTCCAATTCGGGGACCCCGAATCCCCAACCCATACCGACCCAAATCAATCGGTTTCGGTTTCGGTTTCGGTTTTTTATTTTAGTTTCAGTTTTTTTTCGGTTCAGGAAATTTCGGATCGCAACGGATTGGTTCGGTTCGTCCGTTCGGTTTTCGAATTTCTGACAACATCCCTACATGGTTCCTTTTCTACATTTCTATAACAAATAGTTACTTTTAACAATATTGATTTCATATTAAATTTAATTTCTCCCTCTATTTTAAATTAAGAGTTGATTTTCTCTTAATTTAGTCCAAGTTTAACATTGTTCGATTTTCTTTGGAAGGTGTTCCCAAGATTTAAGAAGCAACTAATAGCTTTTACCGATTGTGTTTCTGCTATTAAAAGAAAGCATGTAGCACCACCTAATTCAAAGAAAATAAGATAAAGATGTTTTAAAATGTTTAGAAAGCTTATTGCTCCTAAGTTTCAGTTTATATTATCTAACCCTGTAGTGCAATTTCACACACAAAAAAAACAAAAACAAAAAAATCGCCCACAATTTCAAATGCACTGAAAATTATACAAGTAGTACACAAAAAAAGACTACATCCATATAATTAAGGGCTCCCACCAGACACTATATATCTCTAAAATGTCATTGGTAAATATCAAAAGTAGACTCTTAACTTAAGAATGAGTATTATTTTTCTAGTTTGCGCGCTGCTGTGCTTAGCCATTTAAATTTTTTACATACGATACACTTCAGAAATTTGTTGCCTTTGGTTCCTTCTTTATTTGATATAAACAATCTCATCACCCCTTCACAGCCTTTAGGACATTCTGTTCTCTTCCAAGGACAGTCCTTAGCCCAATGACCCTCCTGGTCGCATTCAAAGCATTTATCTTCATTTGGTGTGGAAGAAATTTCCTCATGGCCGCGCTTTTTCCTTGTGTGTCTCAATTTCTCTTTGACCCATTGTACAATTTGTTGTATAATCTTGGATTGCCTACAAATTCAATAAATATACTGAGATTTGAAATAAAATACAAAATCTTTGTCGAATTGACAATAACAAAAGAAAAAACAGCACCAATAGTAATTCGAAATCACTTTCATAATTTTTAGGATAAACTTGGCGTCAAGCCTACAGATTGTGATGGGATTGGTTAATAAAGCTCAATAATTAAACATGTCAATATATGAAACAAATCTAAAATATTATACAAATAGTGGTGATGATTAACAATAATAACAACTATAATAAATGAGTTGCTATCCTTCGCATTGGATGTGTGAGAAGCTAAAATAACGAAGACTTATTCACCTATCAGTTTGATTTTGCACGTCAAACCCAATCAAGTTGGCAACTTCTCTAAGTGCTGATTTCCAATTTTTTATCTCTTCCATTAATTTTATTTTCACTTCGTAGTCCGTCTCTGCCTGGGCTTGCTTTTCGTACCTATCAATTGCTTCTCCTATTCTCCCTGTTTGCTCCCGAACTTCAGATGGATCCACATCGTAGAAAACAGGTAAAACTTCATGTCTAGAGACTCTCCTCTGTTCTAGGATCTTCACCAGCTCCGTAAGGCACCATTTCGAAAACGCGTAGTCCTTTGAGATGACAATTACCGAAATCTTGGACTGACGAATCCCCTTTCCTAATTCGGAATGGAGATTTTCACCCTTCTCAGTCATATCTTCATCTCTAAAAGTGAAAATTCCTTCTCGGACTAAAGCGGCATAGAGGTGATCAGTAAAATTATAACGAGTGTCTTTACCTCTGAAGCTCAAAGATACATCATAAAAAGTGGAAGACGAGACTTCAGGGGATCTTACAACGGCCATTATACTATTTTATTTGGAGATTGATCGAGTGATAGATTTGGGTGATGAAAGTAGACTGAAGAATCGGAGAGAGGGAGAGAGAAAAAAATTGCAGAGGAAGCTAATTGGTAAAGAGAGAGAGAAGAAAATCAGTTTTAGGGTAAAAGATTGGGCGCGAGTCTCTATGTGGGCGCGAGTTTCAAAATTTTCAAACAAAATGCGAACGTCCGTTAAATAAAAAGAGCTCCCGTCAGAGTTATCGTTTTGCTGCGCTGTCTTGTTATGATTTGGTTTCTGTGTAAGATCATTTTTAGTGGGCAAGGTAAAAAAGGTAGGCTAAAAATGTATATTTACACTATTCGATAATTAAGAGGTGCAGCGGGAGTAAGCTAAATTTACCTCGCACGATTTATGAAGTGTCGGGTAATGCTATTAAGCCATCTCACGATAAATGATCCATCGGCCAAGGCTTTTGCTTCCCACGACACATCATGTGTCGTGGCAGGCATTTTCTCTTTTTCTTTTTTTTTTTTTCCTTCTTCCATTTATGAGAATGCATTGCTTTGGAGGAAATTTGATGATGTGTCCCACGACACATCATCCATCGTCTGAAGCATAATTTGGATGCCACGATATATGTTATATCGGCCAATAAATTTTCAACATTTCTCACGACACATCATGTGTCGTGAGAGTGTTCAAACCTGCGACGACACTTCATTGATCGTGTAAGCTAAAATTTTGTCGGCAGCTAACTTTGGCTTTGGTTTACACTTTTAACCACTTTTTTACCATTTTACCTTACCGAATAAGGTAATCCATGGGCCAAATTTGGCTATTTAGCCTCTCCAATGGAGATGGTCTAAAGAAAAGGAAAAAAAAATAAAAAATTATGAAGTCCTGAGGAAAAAAGCAAAAAGTAGGAAAAGGAAATGATAAGTGGAAGGCTGTCCAATAAGAAAGAATTATCGTACTACTGCATACAGGAAATGGTCATTTCCATTATAGTCCATTAATTACATAATACATATATATATATATATATATATCAGATTTTTTTCAAAAATATTTGATGGATATAATTTATATAATGAGTATATTATATCCATCAAATTTCGCCCAAAAATTAAATTGAAAAATGAATTAAATAAATATTTAAAATTTAAATGTCCAAAAATGAGCATATTTATAAAAATTTAACTCACTTATCAAATGAGTTTTTGGATAAATTTTGATGGAGATAATATTCTTTAACCACAAAACCACTATACCAAAAACGTTAAAATAGCATGCTTACCGCATTTTGAACTTGATGGAAGTGATTTTTATAACTTTCAATAATAAACAATATAATGAAATGAAGAAAATATTCATTTAGATAATGCACCAATAATTCTAAAAAGACACACGCAAAAAAATTTCTTAACATCAGTCTGAACAATTGAAAACAAAACGAGTGCTCCAAGCCTCCAATGACGATTCAACTCAACTTAGCATAGATTATATAATATTAGATCGGATAGGATCGGATTGTTAACGGATTGGATATGCCTAAATCCGTATTTACTCCATTACATCATTGAATTATCGGATTAAAATTTTAAATCCATATACGATAAATTATGTTGAATTTGGATCAAATTTGGATCAAAATTCGATCCATTGAAAGGTCTATTTGCACGTGATTTTAGTGTTCGACAAAAGTCATTAAATTTAAAACAAAAGCTCAATAAGTATATAACAAATAGAGTAAATGAATTTTAAGTACTTCCTCCATAATTATAATTAAATCAAGGACACATTTCTCTTTTATACTAGATAAAGGACTTTATTTATAATTTGTTTTAACTATAAGGATAATTTTCTATCTTTATTCACCAAAAGGACACACCTTTCTTTTAATGGTCACTCATACCTTTATTACAATATTTTATTTCAATATTACAATGCTTGGTTGCTAAGTCTTACCAATTATCTATGCTACCATTGTTCACAAGAATTTCAACGACCATTGTCCTCTAACCTGCTCCACGGAGCTTCAGCATTTGTCACCAAAGCTCTGTTGATAATTTTTATACAGTGCAAAAATAAATTTGCACTCTTTTACATCTTTAATGTTTGGGAATTTTGTGTAAAAGATTATTTATATTAAAATTTTTATCTTAATTTTTCTATGGATTTAGTGTAAAAGCATATTTGCACTAAATTTTATAGTATTAATTACTTGCAGATTTAATGCAAAAATATATTTACACTAAAATCTATACCATTAATTATTTGCGAATTTAGTGGAAAATATTTTCCAAATAAAAGAAATAGAGTCTAAATACGTTTAAACACAAATACTAATACAAAAGATAAGGAGTGACATTGTTTTAGCTAAATTAAATAAAATTTAAATTTATTTAGAATATACTAATATAATACAAAAGTATGTGAAGTAATAGTATTTTTATTTAAAATTAAAGAGTATATTTGTCCAGATACTTATATTATTTGTGCATATGTTATAGAAAGTGTAGGTAGATGATAAGAAGCTTTATGCCAATTACCCGTCTTTATTAAAAGAAAAAAAGAGATTATTAAAAAAAATTCCTTTTATTTTTTAAATAATTATTATATAAATTCACGTAAAAAAATTAAATTATAAATATTTCTATTCAAATAAAAATATTTATAATAAAATAATTTACGTAACTAAATAATTCTATAATATTTTCATATACGTTGGAGAGAGTTAAATTGAGATATAGCCTCCGAGAAAAAGGCAAAAAGTAGAAAAAGGAAAACAAAAGAGGAAGACTGACCAATAAGTGAAGAATATGGAGGACCTCTTGCGCACCATGTTTCCAGTTTAAATTTTCCCCTTTAATTTTGAGAAAAGTAAAAGGGCGGGACTAACTATCCTGAACAAAACACTCTCAAATATTTAAATATTGGCTCGGTGCAATTATACGGAATTAGTTTATTTTTTGTATCTAATAATAAATTGACGTAATAATATTGAGTAAATATACATATTCAATGTTATTATAATAAATAAATGAGATAAAGTGTTACTAAATATACGTATAATTAACGTCGCCAAGAAAAATATTAGTATGTACTGCTATCCACCATCACTCCTCTTTTAATTTACTTTTCCATTTGTTCCTCAAGTTTTTCTCCTCAAGTTTGTCTCTTTTGATTTTGAAAAGAAAACATTATTACTACTATTAGGGGCGTGCACAGTTCGAGAGACCGGACCGTTAACTTTTAGGTTTGGACCGGACCGGTCACTTTGTTTCCAAAATATTATGGATAGGATTGGACCAAATTAAAGGTTAAGACCGGACCAATTTAAACAGTCCGGTTTTGGTCGGTCCAATTAATTTGGACTTTTTTTAATGGACCCATTTTATTTGGGCTTATTAACTACTTTTCCACACCTATTCAACCCATTTTCATTTGCGTATTTATATATATGTTAAGTCCATTTGTCAATAGCTCATATTTCACAACAATTCAGTTCATTTATCACAAAGTTCATATTCACATAATCACACTACGTAATAAAATAAAATATGAGCCAGTGGTTGTCTACGAAAACAAAAAAAATGGAAAAAAAATAGTTGCCAAGAATAAGATTCAAAAATAGATTACAAAAAAAATAAAACTTTATATATACCGGTTCGGCCCCCTTTTTTGTAACTTTTTTTTTCAGGACTGAAGATTAGACTGGTTGAGATCGGTCCATTAAAACTCAGACTAGACTGTTGTAAAAATTAAAACCGAAAAAACCTTATTTTCCGGTTCAGTTCATTCAGTTGATTCTGTTCGGTTCGGTTCAATTTTTGTATACCCCCAACTACTACTGCTATTTAATTTTGAAAAAGAAATATTACTAGTGCTAAAGCTGCCTCAGTTAATTTTGATAAATATTTTAAAACTAAAAACGTTCTCTTTAGTTTTTTTAATTTAAAAAAATATATACAATACAAATTGTTGCAGATTATTTGCCTATACCCCAATCCGACTAAGAAGTGTGTATAATTTTTTAGGAGTGCCTTATGAAAATGGAGATGGATGCTCTAATAGGACTCCTGAGATGGATTTTTGATGATCTAGGGTTGAAAATATGAGAACCTTTATATAGTATGCTATATAAGTAGTATGTAAAAATAAACATCCTCGTGTAGTAACACAACACAAGTGCAAGTCTATCAGCTAGTAGGATAATTAGGAGAAAAATCATTTATCTTTATGTGGTGTAGTTGCTTATTTATGTAGCAGACTTCTTAGTTATCCTCTAGATACATTGAACTTAGTCATAATCTCGGGAATAGGCCTGCAATTTAAGCTTAGCTGTTGGGCCAATAACTTTGGGCCTAATTGGTTTGGGCCGTGTTCTTAGTCCAATTGATGGGTCATGTAGCGCTCAAACTTGACATGCGCTAGGCCTAGGGTCAATTGGAGCTTCCTTAGAGTTATAATTGCTATGGTCCTGTAGCGCTCAAACTTAACATGAGCAAGGCCTAGGGTCAAATGGAGCTTCCTTAGAGCTATAATTGCTAGGGTCATGTAGCACTCAAACTTGACATCTTGGCAAGTCAATTTTTTATTTTATTTTAACCAACAAACCTATAAGTTGTAAATTCCATATGTACGTTCTAATTAATTTCTCACCAAACATCCAACATATTTTAGAAATCCATCCTACACAATCCATCCGATAAAGTCCATTTAGAGATAGACTTCTTTGGGATGAAAATTAGGCCTAACACACCCTTTATCTCTCTCATTATGAGCTGCATCTCTAAGGAAATACTATGTTATTTTAACCTAGTACCTGAAATATGTCCAACGACAACTACATCTTTGTCATAAGTAATGAAGCCATGATGTTAATCAAGAGAAATCACTGGTTGTATTCCATTGTGGAGGTGGATTCTTCGAATGTTTGTGACCTGTTGAAAGGAGAGGATGTCGAAGAACACCCACTCAAAGTGCTAATTCAAGATTGCAAGAGCATCATGATGGAGCTTAAACTCTCGGTGTACCACACTCTTCGGGAGGGGAATAGGTGTGCGGATGCTATGGCTAAGCTTGGAGTCAATCAGATGGAAAAGCTTGAGGTCTTTCATCATGTTCCTTCGGTGGTTAAAGGCATTCTGGAAGCAGATGCCATAGGTGTTAGCTTTCCTAGGGGTAGCTAGTTTTGTTTGTTTTCCTGTGTGTACCAAAAAATAAATAAATTATATATTCAAAATTGAAAAGAAAAGTTTCAGCTTGTAATTAAAATTGAAAGAGAACATTTCTTAAAAATATATCATTTTTTTTTCAAAAAAAATGCTTTACCCCCATGCCCACATTTACAAGTTTTCTCTAAGCTTTTGTAATGCGGGCAATACTTTTTATACTTAAATTAATGTAAATTAAGTATATACTAAGCAATTGTTAAGACTATTCCTTAAAAAAGGCATCCCAATGGCATAAGCAAATCTTAACAATCATTTAGTCAATGTTAAAATTTAGCCCCTTAATACTAAAAACTAAAACCTTTTTCAATCAACAAAATGGTAGTTCCATTTATTCTATTGGTTAGAAGGAAATATAAGATAATCATTTTAAACTCCCATTCTTTTATCTAAAATTTAAATCTGATTTAATTTAATGGCAATCAAAATAGTAGCCCTCACAATATTGCTTTTTAAAAATTGTTCTTGTAAAAATCTAGGATAGATAATTAACCACTTAGTCAATGTTGATTAGCTTGACAAAAAAGTTAAAGTAAACTGACCATGTGAATGACACATCCTTAATATTTCAAAGAACTCAAACAATTTGTACAATGAACATAGGGGATTATAGAGGACGTTCGACCCATTTGTGATAGGGACAACTCCTCATTTGTGGATCTTTATTAATGATAATAATGTAGAGTAGAGCTTTGATTACAAAAGAATGAATATTTTTAGCTAGTCTAACTATTACAATGGAGTGTGTAAAACATCTAATTTCACTAATTATCTACTGTTATTTAAGTCTATAAGCTCTAGTATACTTATTACACATGTAAAATTACGAGTTGAAAATATCTTAAGTGAGGAAATCTCTCTTGTTTTGGCTTGAGTAAAGGTATTCAATTCGTAGAACTTCGATGGTTGTAATGAAGTAAATGATTTATATATATAATGTGAGAGCGAGCATATCTGTAGAGTTTGAGTGGTTAGCTTTTATTTATTCTTTCATCATTGTAGTGGTTGATCAAATATGTTCATCTGATCTTGCTTATCCTTTTTAATTTGGAGCATTAAATACAGTTGGTAACCATTTAATGTAATTATTATGGTATATATATATATATATGTATATACTATTGTCCCATCTATCAGTCGCACATTCTTCATTCACCTGCTCTAACACTGGTGTATCCAATCCTGTTAGACTCATATGTATCTAGCATGTCCACCTTCTCAAGCGCCTCTACCATACCCTTAGAAAGTGACAATGGATGACTTCCATTACTAAATGGTGTGTGTTCAAGGATGGTTTGAATTTGATAGCATAATTTTGGAGGATCCAGGTCTTAAGTAGTGTTCTATCCATGTTAGTTAGGACCTATCCAAGTACTTAAAGATGGTATGTGTCCAACTAAGGTTGATTAGATTTCCTGCCACGTTATAGTGCATGCCTACATGGACTGCCACGTGTCATTTATTGTCACTAATTAAGGTAATTTATTATTTTGCCTTATCAATTGCCTATATCCTTGATACTCAGCACAAAAGAACTAGTTATGAATGAGCAGTGTCTCTATCAAGGTCTGAGCGGGTCTAAAAATGTAAGATAAGACCTGCAAGTGGTTTGAAACTTCTTGTATAAATTAGAACAACATTTCATTTTTGTCTTTAGCAAAGAACCACGGTGTTTGAATTCCAAACCTCCTTCATGACACATAGCTATTTACCGGAGCTCTTCTAAGACTTATGTTGCTTTATCAAAGATCATGCCTAGATATGTCTTTTTCTTGGGGGTCGTGCAAGCGTGCAGTCGATTGATAATAGACATTTTGCTTGTTAATAGGCTTATTGGCTTCCCTTAGAAGTCTTATAAAAACCTCCTTGATATATAGAAAAAATTTCACTTTCTCTTTTCTAATATTTAGTATTTTAAGAAGATCAGGAACTCTAGCTCTTCTTCTCCATTCCTCATGGCTTACAAAGGTCATTCAGAGAATGTTTTTAAGAGGTTTTCTAATGTGCCTTTGCCAGTTCTTCTCTAAATAGCTCATTTCTTCACCCCTAGAACCCCTATATTTATCATCTCTAAGTTAACAGCCACTTCACAAATTTGCCCTAAGACTTAGGTTCTGCAGAAGTACCCTCCCATGATTAAAACTAGTTCTTCTATAGGAAACACTTCTACGCTATCTTCTGATGTGTGGACAATTGGCATTATCGATAGCGATGGCAAATATGAAGGATTTATATGCCTTCCCCAATCCAAATCACTAACAATGACATTGAAAAGTACATAAAGTTTCTCAGTTCTTTAAGTGCATTTCCATTCAAATCCACCTTCTCCTCTACTGACATCCCAGTGTTAAAACATAAATATTAGATCCCTGACTCGATAAGGATTAGGGCTTCAAGTCCAAAAGAAAAGGGCTTGTTACTGTCATCTAAGGGTGTGAACACCCCAATCCACGACTCTCGTGTGAACTTGATTTTCATACAAGCGAGCATTTATGCATCAAGTCTTGAGTCGTCATGCATACAGGAGACCTCTAAGGGAAGCCTTGATTTTCGAGCGCGTCGGGTATCTACCGCAACCTTGTTGCCACTTCGCTTACTAAGACGGGCACGCCCCCAACCGCACGGTTGGCTCCCAACCGTACGGTTGGCTCCTAGCCGCAGCCCCCAACCGCACGCTTCAACCGGTTGGCCCCCAACCGCACGGTTGGTACTTTCCCTAGCCGCACGGTTGGCTCCCAACCGTACGGTTGGCACCCAGCCGCACGCCCCAGTCGCACGCCCTGCGGCTACCCCCTGCGGTTGGCCTCCTTTGGAGCGTTTTTGGCGAGATTTTTGCTATAAATAGGACCCTTAGGGTCTCATTTAGGGAACATCAACACTCAATAGTGTTTTTAGTAAGTAGAAACTCTGTCAAAATCTTTAGAGAGTAATTTTAGAGAAATTCTGAGAGAATATCTAGAGAGAGAAAGTTTTAGAGAGAGAGAGAAGGAAGCAAGCAAGGCAACAAGGCAAGGCTCTTACTTCTTCTTCAGGCGCATCAGGTACGTCTTTCTACCAAATCCTTAATTTCAGTACTGCATTTAATTTCACTTTTAATACAGAAAATTAGATAACTTGCAAAGAAGTTCATTGCTTTCAAAACAAATCCTTTCTAAGTTTTACAAGAAATCTAAAACCTGTTTTGACACGTTTTCAAAACAAACAAAAATACAAAAAAATAGTTTCCAAAGAAAGGAACTACGAGACTCTGATTTCATTCTATGAATGAATACGTAGGCGCTTGCAAAGCTCGAGTCTGATTTCAAAAATATTGTTTTAAACTAAATTTATCCGGAAAGGACTATTCTAAAAACCATTCGAACTACTTGCAAGGTATCTAAAATAGGAATTAGATACATGATCCATTAAGAGACCGAAAGGGCGAATTGGGTGCCTAACACCTTCCCAATTCGTAACGTAGTTCCCGAACCCTAGCAAAGTATATTTTAAAACTCTGGTTTCAAACGTATGAAGGATAATTCACTTTCGAATTGTCCTTCGTACGATCTTTTGTTTGTTTTCTTGTAAAACAAACTGGCGACTCTATAAAATACGTTTTCAAATAAGAACCAAGAATGAGGACTTTTCTTCTCTCGGGTCGCGGGTCCGGATTCTCACAAAGGGAGGTCTGCTTTTACAAAGTAACTTTTAAGCACAGGCTCAAATTTCCCATGGAAGATCATGTTCGAGAGTTTTTGCTGACAATGGAACTTTCCCCATCATATCTCCCCAAACATGTGGTTGTGCTTAATCAGGTTCATTTTGATTTTCAGAGCTTTATCCACTAAGAGCCACAATATTTTAATGGAGGAATTCGTCACCCTTTTCCAGCCAAATGATATTAATCAGAAAGCTAGGGGAGTTCTTAGTTGCCCTTTCAAACCAGGAGCTCCAAAGATCATCCAAAGGTTTGCCATATGACATTTAGAACTGGAAGAAGAGGTTCTTATATGTTCATAATGAGAATTAGTAGCACAACTCGAGGTATCCCAATGTATATGGCCTCAAACGCTGGTTCACCGAGACAAAGTCCATAAGTAAGTGTCTTTTGCTCCTTAAATGCATACATTCAATTTTTTTACATACGGAGGCTTAACCTGACTTTTTTTAGCTTTTTAGTAAAGGAGAATAAACTCGAGCTTGTGGAATTAGCTTGGATAAATTCTAAAGACTTTATATTCTATAATTATACCAACATAATGGCCTTATAGATGCTGTAGAAGTGGGATATAGGTCATAGGCCTTCAAATATGGACTTCAATATCTTATCGATGGAAGACCTCAAGCCTATGGATGTGTTAAAGCCATGCATCCACAATAACCCAGGAATCAAGACCTTAGAGGCCATCAAGAAGGGGGCCAAGAGCCAGAGGAAGATGTGGAACCTAAAAAATGAGGTCTACAAATGAAAGCTTTCAAACGACCTGTCAGTATCTCCTTTGGTGATATTGATCTAGAGGTTTCTCGCCTCCAATATGCCCCAAGTATAATAAAAAAAATTAAGCTTTTCCATTATATTTGTAGTTCACAATATTTCCTTCTCATTTTCTGACTCTTTTATGCCTTTGTTTGGCAGAGTTGGCCATCAGTGTGGATTCTAACAAGGTCACCAAGAAGATGAACACTCTTTTCAAGGGTCTAAGAGGCCCAGAGGGCTAGATTTAGTAAGTGAGGGCGTCCCCACATTACCAAAGGCCTTCACATATACTGACGATCCATCCTCCACTGTTGCCCTTCGTCCAAAGGACATACATACTTGGATGAACCTTATGACTGCCCCTTTAAGGATTTACATCTGTTGAGTCCAGAGAAGACAACTCTAGAGAAGAAGAGTACCTCTGAATCTGTTAATGCCCAGGGCTCCCCTACTAAAGATCTAGATCATAAAGGAGAAAAGTTGAAGAAAATGGTTATTACCGGGGCTAAGGCTACCCTAGCCCAGACCTCGTCACCTAACAAACCTAACACCAGTGTGCCCAATTCTAATTTTCAGGACGAGTCTAGCTTCTTTGTGAAAGGATTGACACTGCCATCTCTTTCCTGGTCAATTTTAAATCAAGCAAAGGATGAAAGAATTAAGTCAATGGTCAATTCCTTTGATTTTTGCATAAGTTGGGTAATAATCTTCGCTTTCTATTTTTAGTGTTAGTGTTTTTTTATGCTTACTAACCATATCTTTTTTCATATTTAGGCCATAAATCTCTTTTATTCCTCGTTTCATTTGGCTAAGGAATATGTGAGCTCTATGGGCATCTCTGCTCTCCAAGATAAGCTCTCCAAGACATATGAAGAGCTCTATTCTGTAAAGAGTGACTAAGCAGTGGCTGAGGAAGATAAGAGGGCCATGTTGGTACAAGCTAACAACATGCTCTTTGAGACTAAGGGCTTGAAAAGAAAAGTTAACAACTTCAACATGTTTAGCAGGATGGAGTCGGCCTACAAAATTTTAAATCAATGGTTTGAGGTCCACAAGTAGGCTACATTTGTTTTTAAATCTGAATCAATTTAAGCTAGAGGAAACCTCCTTTTAGTTGGGACCTCCTTGGATACATCTCAAAGGGCTGCAGAGCTGGAGTGTAAGGGCAGAGAAGATGACGAGGCTAGTTTGAGAGATCTTCAAGCTTGGTTGTCTTCCAAAGAGACTGAGGTCTTTACTTTTCACCGTTATTATAAGGCCACCAAAGTTTAGGTCTCTGATTTAAAGAAAGAACTCAAAAAGCTAAATAGATTCATTCCTACAATAAAGGCACATGCTATATAAGATTTCTATGGTTATAAAGGGCATTTTTTTAAGATCTCAAACTCCTTTGTCACGGGTTTCTAAAATTGTTCGGAGCTCGCTCTGCAGAAAACTGGGGACCATGAGAAACTTGAGGTCTTTTCATAGATGATTCCAAAGTTAGAGGCCAAGATTGCTAAAAAAAATTCCTGATGCCTTTGCGATCCTCTAACTAATTAGGGCATAAGAGTTAGATGTGTTGGCCAAATAGGAAACAAGGTTCCCTGCTCTAAGGCCTCGTTTGGTTCACGGAAAGGAAATCAATTCCTTTATCTTTCCCATGGAGGTGGGAAAGTAGATTTTCTGTCAAATTTTCTTTCTTGTGTTTGGTAAACCATGGAAAGTATTTATGTAAGAGTATTATTGTCTAAAATTTGTGTAATAAATGCTTGGAAATTACATGGGAAAATCAATCCCATGTGTTTTGGGAGGAATGGTTTTACCCCCTACTTTCCCTTATCTCGGGAAACTGTTTCCGGAATTTGTGCATACCAAACAAAGGAAAGGAACGACTTTCCTTTCTTAAGTACTAAAATCCGTGAACCAAACGAGGCCTAAGTGTGACCTATAATAATGAAGAGGTAGGTCAAGACTAAGATCAACAACACCATTAGAATGCATATGCTTCCCTTTTTTACTATAAACATACATCTCATCAATAAAATGAAAGTTTATTTTCTCTACTTGTTGTATGATTATGTTTTAACACTTTTTTATATTTTATATGAGTTTTATTGGATAAGGATAATCTATTGGTTAAGTAACGTATGCCCCCAAAACTTAGAAAAAATAAAGAAAAATCAGAAAAACATAGTAGAAAATCATAAGTAGAGCCCTAATTTACTTAATAGGAACCAGGTTATTGATCGGCCCTCAAGATGTTAGGTAAGTCTAAAAAGTGGGTGCCCCCTATGAGTTAGCTATATTCTTGAGGATATCAAGGATCATATCCCTATTTTGCCTAATCACACAGGTTTTTTCAAAAACGACCTCTTATATGTCTATTTGATTGCTAATTTGCCTTTTCTTGGGGAGGGTTTTTGAATATGAAGACAAGAACTACCTTTACAACTTTTCATGGACTTGGTTAAGTCAAGAAAGTGGTTGTCCCCTGACTTAAGCAATTTCTGCCTTCGAAAAAGTTTTTTAGGTGTTAAAGTCAGCACGTGTGCCCAGGAGCAGGTCTCGTCAGCTCTGAATAGGTTTTGTAACCCTATTTCATTAATGGAACTGACTTACTTGTAGATTTTTGTTTACGCCTGCATTATTTGATAATTTTTCATTTTTTACTAAGCCTTGTAGAATCGTGCCCTTTATAACTCAATCAAATTTTGACAAAGATCTGAAATGTTTTTAAACTTACAGAGTATAAATGTGCTTTTTGAGCTATGCATTTATTAAACTAACCTCTTTATGAGAGGGTTTGAAGATGCAAGCTGTTACATAAAAAAATCTTGAACAAAAAGATCCCTTATTTATATCTTGAACTTCTCGAGTGAGTTTTATTAAACAAAAAATTGCAAGCACCCTAAATCAAAGGCTAATACTTTTTGAGATGTTATATGTTCTACGGCCTTACAAGCTCTATACTTTTAGCCGTCTTTAGATAATAGGTCCCGAGCCTGTAAACCTTCAAAATCACATATAGACAGGGCATACCCAGGAATTAATTTTATGAGGGGCCAAATTAATAGGATTCTAAGAATTTTTTTTGCATATACTATAATAAAGTCAGAATTAAAATATTATATTAAAATACTTAACATCTTATACGTCAAAAATTAAAATCACATATTTAGTTACAATATTCCCCTTCAAGACTTTATATTTTAAAAATGCTGAATGATATATTCATTATTAATAGCTTCAAAAACATCTTTCTCGATATATGTTTCTAAACAATCATTTATGAAATCATCACCTAACCGATTTCATAATTGAGTCTTGATTAATTTCATTACAGAAAAAACTCTTTCAACCGTTGTAAGTCCAAGGGTAAGAGTAGAGCGAACTTTAAAATCATATATATTAATGAATATATGCGATACTTCTTCAATTGAACCATTTTCTTAGCAAGTCCACTAACCCCCCATCACTACTAAAAATTAGTCATTTGATCCCGAATCCAAAATACACTTATCAACTTGATATTCAAGTGCACTTAAATCAATTGTTGAGAAGTCGGATGGAAAAAACTTGAAAAATCGAAGCAATTTTATCTTATCAAAAGCAGATAATGAATCTCTTGGATTAAGACAAGCCATGCACAACAACAACTCCATATTTACCTTATTGAAATGGGTTTTCAACTTTTGAAGTAACATATCACTCACGATGTAAAATAATTCAACATGATAATAATGCATATTTGTGTTTCCTTCCACATTGCGATGTATTCTTCCTTACTTTACAAATGAATCCTCTATGTTTAGGATGATTATATTAAGCTTAATAAAAAATTAAGACATCGTATTTAGCAAGGGTTCCCATCCATCATCCCTCAATATTTGGAAGTGTACCTTTGTTGTTTTTATGAGAGCCATGGCATTTACAATGTGCTTCTATAATTCTAGCGACAAATCATTTGTAATTCCCAACACATTTTTCATGAAGTGTAAGATAAATGTAAATTAAAAAAATTGGTTGTATTCCGATAGATTATCTGCTTTTGCTCTTTGCTTTGCCTTATGTCCTTTATCGCAAATAATGCGAACCCTAACGTGTGTCTCCACCTCATTTCAATGTTTTCTCTTAATTCAATCCGGAACCTGTCAACATTTTTTCAGTATAAATTCATTCGATCATTTGTTCATTTTTCTCAAAGGATATCTCTGTGCTTGCATAAAGCTTTAATAATATTTGACAACATTGTAACAATATCAAAGAATGTAGAAATTTTTGAGTGATTTTCAACAACAAGTGTTAATTAAAGTTGGTGAGCAAAACAATGCATGTAATAAGCATAATTATTTTCCATTAATATCAAACTCTTAAGCCCATTAAATTCTCCTCACATATTGCTTGCTCGATCATAACCTTGCCCCTGTATAATTGATAAACTATACCCATGTTTTGAAAAAAAAAGACTCAATAGTTGCCTTAAGTGATAAAGCAATTGTATGTGTAACATGTACAATGCCTAAAAATCAATCCATATGAAACATTATTTCGTCAACAAAATGTAAATCAAGGGGATTTTGCTCATTTATAAATATATCACAAGCCTCATCAACTATGATAAAGAAAACTTTGATCACCAATTTCTCTAATGATTGCAGTTGTAGTCTCAGTTGTTATGGAATTAACAATATCACATTGACTTTTATGTGATGTCAATTTGAGATTTTTGAGAGCATTCTTCAAAACAACTTTATTGACCTCCTTATTATGCTTGGTAAAAAATTGAAGTAGCTCGAGAAAGTTTCCTCAGTTAATTGAGTCATCAGATTCATCACGCCCACAGAAAGGTAATCCTTACTTTAAAAGAAACCTAACACAATCAATTGAGGCAGTCAATTGAATAAGATAATCAATTTGAGTTTGATTAAAATGATTAGACAAACAAACTTCTATGTATCATTGTTATTTCATTAGATCTTTAGTAGCCTTTATGCATTTGTTTTGCAAACTATTATGCTCTCCAACATGTTTGTTTAACAAATTTTTCTTCTTCCAATTACTAAAATCTTCACCAACAAATGAATTACCACCCCTTGCTAGTCACTTGACTTTGGTCTAAACAAATAATAATACAAGAAAATGCAGTATCTTTTGAAATACCGTACTCCAACCAACCATTGTAATAATTAAACTATGATGGAATAAATCTACATTTGTGAGGTCCAAAATCACTCCAAGGAAAATCATGACTTTTTGGTTGATAAGACCCTTTTTGCAAATCTTCTCACATTCTCTTTAATATTAATATCATAATCATGTATATTTTTTCTTAACCCAAGATTACTTTAAAGCTCTAAATTATAGACAAAATTTGGAATAGTGGATCGACATTCACAACAAACGAACCTATATTTGGAGCAAAGTATTAATAGTGTTTTGCTTACAAAATCGGGTGCTTATAATGTCATCTTAAATTTGAGATGTTCCCAAATAGTTGCCGTAATCAATAAAATCTATAAATTGTAGTACATGTTAAGGTTATAGTAGGATTTTGACTGAAAATTTTAAAACCAAACTGTACCGATTAAGTCAGTAACCGACTCCCAAACAATACAGTTTCAATTTTCGTATGTTGAAGGTTTGGTTTAGAACCGAAATAATCTTCATTTTTTTTTTATTTTTTAAAGTATGCGCAACTTTCTAGGACAAATATTCTGCAACGAATGGCAAAAATGTAAAATACCCAAACATTTGACCCATTTGTTAGCTCGAGCGTACCCCTTCCACACAACCCCCCCCCTCTCTCCCTCTCTCCACGACTGCCGCCTCCCATCTCCACGGTTACACGCACCAGCGCCTCCCACCTGTACGATTCGACCGTCTCCGCCGCCTCCCATATCTAGGTTACAACCTCCACTTCAATCTATTCTAAACATTCCAATTGAATACTTAGAATTAAGTGAATCTATATCAATTGAAATGCCTAATTTTGTGTAGAATGCATATAATTTGTTAAAAGATTGGATATTTTTTACGTTTTTGTGTAATTTTCTGTAAATCTATCATCATTTCTCTTTTTTTTTCATTTTATATATTTATCTTGTATGGATGGATTCACTAGTTGGTAGAATTAATTTGGTTTGAAACAAGAAAATTTCTCCTCCTGCTGTTTGTTTATGCCCTTTCAGATCTCTTGCTGCTGTGTGTAATGTGTATTTTGCTGTTTTCGAGAATTTCCTGATTCTTCGGTAACCGATTACAATTCGGTTTGGGATCGGTTTACATTTTAGTGATACTGAAATTTTATTTTCGGTTCGATTTGGTTAAAATGGGTAGGGAACTAGGGATCAGATCGGTTACCGAATCCAATCCAGCCTTGATTATTATTTCGGTTCGGTATGATTTTAGGATTTTTCAAGCTGTTGAAAGTTTATGCTTGCAATCATCTTTAACTAACCCTGCTCGTTATTCTCCACCTTATTGAACAGGAATGGAAGTATCTGTTTGCAATGCGGCTTGATGCTTAATAAACTGAGTGACTGCAGCAAGAAATAAACTTGTTTACGTTAACGATGCATGGGCTTCAGCGAACATTGTTCCAGAGGTGTAGACAGTTGCATGTTTTATCCCGTGATGGTCCTAGTGAAACCTTGAAGAAGAAGGTTTCCGAATTAGAGAAGCTCAGAAGAAGGAAGAACCGTAAGAAGGATCAGGTGTTTGTGGAAGTTCCAGAGCCGAGGTCATACCTTGACACGGCTACCATGCCAATGATACTCACTGCCGTTGGAGGTGCACTATTTGCGAAACTTTTGATGATGGTATAAAATTTTGCTTGCACATTATGCATTTGTTCTTTCTAGCTGAACCCGACATATATTTGTTAGTCCATACGTGGAATCAGTGTCAGCCCTTTAATCCTATTTCGGATAATCTTCTATGACTTGTTCGTATCGTTCCATTTTAGTAGTTCTTCCATTAAAAACTCGATGGTACTAAATTTGAAGGTTCATTACTTGCAGTATCAAATTATACATGTTATTATTGATTTATTTCCTCAAACTAGTTAATAGTTACCATATGTCTCAAACGTACAACACTCTTTCATAGAATGGCATGCTAGCTATTCAGGGCCTGTTTGGTTGCATAAATTATCAAATTGAAAAATGAGTTCACTTTCAATTAATGAATTGCAAGTTTGTGCATAAATGATGATTCAATTCTAATTCATGGAGTACGTGTTAGGAAGAACCGAATGAGAAATCCCGAATGGTAGAATAAAAACATGTTCTAAACTTCTCCCTCTATGTCATTGAAAATTGTCTAGAGGCTCAACAAATTTAGACACTAGATTTCCTCAATGTACAGAGTTGGAGTGAATCCCCTACTTCCAGGATTAGGCAAAGACAAGTTCTACGTGAAGTTAATTTGAATTTTCATGAATCAGCTTAAAATATCATCTTTATAATTGTTCAATTTGCACAATCAAACACAAATAAATGTAATAATCATAAATTGTCTAATTGTAAATCGTCTGATTCACAATTTGAGGGGGAACCAAATGGGCCCTTAATATTTTGGTGGCAAGGTTAATCTATTTCATCTCTAATGCTGATTTTTCTAGAAAATGGACTTTATTTATTCTTAGGCCAATTAATGTGATTGATCTGTCGGCAGTATGATGATTCGAAGTCTCAAGATATGATTGAGCGCAAGATAAAGAATGCCCCAGAAGGTCAAGGCACCGTTAGGATGCTCGATCGTGAGGAGTGGGAAGAAATCAAAGACGTGCGGCCACGGACTCCTTTTGAATCTAAGCTTGCTCGTCCAAATGCACGAATAAGAACTGGGGAGCCCCTACACATGGTCTCTATCAGTAACTTTCCTTTTAACTTCTTGAATTTCTTCAACCAAATTTGATATCTCATCGTCTAGGTGAAAGTTAGTACATGGCTAAGGTTGGGCTTAAACCTGTTTGTGATTTATGGCCTCTTGAGTTTAATGGTAGTCTACTCTCTCAAAAGTTGCATAGAAAACTAACAATGTAAAAGTATAGACCAGTTTGTGTTAGCATGTCTGTAAACTTCCTCTGATCTTACTTGAGAGAGAGAGAGCTTTCTATCTAATGTGCTCTCTCTAGTTCCCCTTCTGTGGGTTTGCCTTCCCTTGAAATTCCACTTTGCTAATATTCATACCATGGATGTTAGAGCTAATAAAAGATCTTCATACCATCTCAAGAACTATTCTGGCAATATTATTAATCACTACCATTGTAATTATGGTACTTGTTTATAGGAATGCTAAATAATTAAATTTATGTCTCGCGATCAAAGGAAATATTTAAGATCTCTTGCCTATATATATGAGTTTTTTCAGTACAATTTGTTTGGCCATCGAGGAGGCTTAAACAAACTTTTGGCAAAAGTAGTTATTATGTGAGATATTGGATGGTTAAAGTTGAACATTGAATAATTCATTCCTTTTTAGGAAATGTTTCTTGATACTACTTATGTAATGTGATAGCAAATGAGTTAGTTTTAAATCCGTCGCTTCAACAAGAAAAGTTTTTGCATATTTGACTTGTCCAACTCGCATATTTGGTGCAAATTGCGAAGAAATCGTCCATTTTTAATGGTGATGATGGTGTTTGATTTGTGCAGGAAGACTTGAAGGATTGGACTATCGATGTGCTGAATGATGCATTCACTAGAGCCGAAGAAAGTGTTAGACGGTGGTCCAAGTAACTCCGGTTTCAACTCTATATATACTTCTCTATAAAGCATGGTTTTGGTAGGCGACCAAAATTACAAAATTACACTTCACGATTTGAAAATAAAGCATGAGCCCCTGGTTTTGGTAGGTATGTGAACAATCATGCTTAATCTGGGATTTGAACTTATGACCTTAAGTAGGAAAAGCACAAATTACCAATACCTCTGGATGTATTTCTTCTGTTTTGAAAATATATACATAATGTTAGAAATTATTAGGGTATTATATTGGACACTTATCGGGTTTGCCACATAGTCTAGTATATATGGATATGCATGAAAACGTAATCATTTTTGCCTATGGATCTGGTGAATTCGGGCGTTTTTACCAAGTCCCGTAAATTTTCCTTACACGGTCCATTTGATTAATTCCTCCTCTTGGACAATATGATTTAACTTCAAGATATGATGTTAAGACCAATATTCATTTGAGCAAGGTAAGACCATGCCTCCGGGCACTTTCTTAGACAATGGGTACCCTTTTATTGTGAATGCAATAAAATAATTATAACGAGTTAGTTATCACTATAGACGTATTACAGATATTTTTGTCTTTTCATATTGCCAAAAGTAATAAGCATAATTGCTTTGACCGTAGTATTTCCCTTTTTTCGGTGCAAAATGCTACTAATAGCAATATAATTGGTTAAGTAAGAGAAACCATGCCTTTTTATCTTTTTCTTTTTTGCCCTTTCAATATTACAGATAAGACCTGTTGTTCAAAAGCGAAAAAAGACTACACTTTACTCGATTACAAATGAAATTAAATGTTTCCAAATTCGCCTGATTTTGAAGAGCATTTGAGTTTGTTCATGTAGTGAAGAACAACCACTAGAACACAAAGATTCAAAGTTCAAGTCTCAACAGCTATAAACGCAGTATACATTTTCAACTTCAATATAATAGTATTGGTTTAGTAAACAAACAAATAAATTGGAAAGGGAGTTTGTAACTTTTGGTGACTAAGCAGTGTTTCACCATTGCTGAGGATTTTGGAAGTTCAGATTTTCCCATTGTCTTTAGGACTTCAATTTTAGTTAACATTGGACTTCATAGGGCAATTTTTTCTTGATTAAAGAGGCTTTTGTATTACAAATTTAGTCCTTATTTTTCATGTTGTGTAAGATATGGTTCCTTTTCTATATTTCTAATTCAAATAAGTAGTTTAACAAATATTAATTTCAAATTACGTTTATTACTCTCTCTCCACAATTAAAAGTTAATTCTCTTATTTTATTTTTCTAGTTGTTTGTATTTATTTAAAGAAAGATTACAAGGCAAAGTGGAAGAAATAATAAAAGAGAGGGAGAGAGAGAAACAAGGCAAGAAAGGAAAACAAAGAGGAAAAGGAAAAAATAATTTACAAACTAATACAAGCCTCTATTTATAGGCGTAATAGACGGATTTGAAATGGTTTAAAATCCGAGTGACGTCATTGTATGCGTGTGCTTGAGGGTGACTTTGGGGTCTACCATTGCAGTCGGTCGGTAAAAGACGTCCAGTACTTTAAATAAAGTAGCTTTAATAAAGTAATTTTTATTCTATACACCCCTTTCCTTTATCATTATTGTCCGGTGCTTTTTGCTCTTTGTAGAGGCCCGTGAGCCATTTTCCCATATCAGTTGTCATATCCTCATTATTATTTATGCATTCGGTATAACCTTCTTCATTGTCTTTATCCCGGTCATAGATCGGAACATCTTCTTTTTGTGGAGTTTGTTGATTGAAGAAAATAGACATAATATCTTCATCCATATCTAATTTGGATGCTAAGGCTGTGATTATTCTTGCTTTAAGCTCTTTAATAGGGGTATAAGCTAGTAGTTACTTCTTAAATCTTGAAAACACCTCAAAAGTTGTATTATTGAATTGTTCGTATCAAAAAAATCTTGATTACACCTTGAAAAGAAAATCAAACAACTAGAAAAAATAAATAAGAGAATTAACTTTTAATTGTGTACAGAGAGAATAATAAACTTAATTTGAAATTAACATTTGTTAAACTACTTATTTGAATTAATATTTGTTAAACTACTTATTTGAATTAGAAATATAGAAAAGGAACCATATCTTACACAACATGAAAAATAAGGACTAAATTTGTAATACAAAAGCCTCTTTAATCCAGAAAAAAATTGCCCTATGAAGTCCAATGTCAACGAAAAATGAAGTCCAAAAGATAATGGGAAAAATCTGATCCTCCAAAATCCTCAGCAATGGTGAAGCACCGCTCAGTCACCAAAAGTTACATTAAAGAAAGATTGCAAGGGAAAGTGGAAGAAATAATACAAGAGAGAAAAAGAAACAAGGCAAGAAAGGAAAACAATTACAAACTAATACAAGCCTCTATTTATAGGCGTAACAGTTGGATTTGAAATGGTTTAAAATTTGAGTGACGTCATTATATGCTTGTGCTTGAGGGTGACTTGTGGAGTTCACCGTTGCAGTCGGTCGATCAAAAACGTCTAGTACTTTAAATAAAGTAGTTTTAATAAAGTAACTTTTACTCTATATGGCCCTTTCTTTTATCATTATTGTCCGGTGCTTTTTGCTCTTTGTAGAGGTCCGTGAGCCATTTTCTCATGAGTTATCATATCCTCATTATTATTTATGCATTCGGTATAACCTTCTTCATTGTCTTTATCCAAGTCAAAGAACGAAATATCTTCTTTTTGTGGAGTTTGTTAGACCGGAGGAAATAAACATAATATCTTCATCCATATGATTTACGCGTTGGCTAATCAAGATTTTTTTGATACGAACAACAATTCAATAATACAACTTTTGAGGTGTTCTCAAGATTTAAGAAGTAACTACTAGCTTTTAACAATGTTTCTACTACTAAAAGAAAACAGCACCGCCTAGTTTAAAGAAATTAAGATAATGGAAATGTTATGGACGAAACGAGCAAATTTTTTAATTAAACTTGGCCAAGATGATCTCTATAATTATTTTCCCAAAATTTCATCAAAAAATTTAAATCATAAATAGGTGTAATGAAAATGTGAGATATATTTATATATGTTTGTTTTCATTTGGTGAAATTTTATATAATCATATTACTGACTTTTTAAAATTGAATTTTTTTTTTTTCATAAAATTTAACATAGATGATCTACTCATTATAGAAATTGGCTCCTCAAATTTTGTAAAAAAATTATTTATTTATTACTCAAAATAGACGGTCATTATTGTTACTAAAGTAAGGAATTCATTTATAAAAGCAATTTCATTAAGATATTATCTTTTAAAATCTTCAGGGGTTTATTGCTTCTTGGTCTCCAAGAGTTATATACAGTTTAATCTCATGTTGTTTAATCAAATTTTCACTTTGATCCATAAAGTTTTAATTTTGCCAATTTCATTGGTAAAGTTTGATCCTATCATCACTTTAGTTCAAAATCTAATGACATCTAACTTGTCATTTGTTTCTTGGGTGAAAAATAACGTCACTTTGATATTCCTGTAATGTCAATTGTGCGTGGTGCGTGGATGTCCCAAGTTTGAGCCTCATCCGAACTAGGAGAGATTTTTATTATTATTATAGTGAAGGAAGAGAGACTTCAACCTTCTCTTTCAACAAAAGAAAAAAAAGGGGTAAAGCAACAACAAGATCAACCTTTACGGATGGAATTAACAAAAAAGTAACTCAATGGATCATGTGAAATTTTGCTTAAACTTCAAAACTGTAAATAACTCGGCTCCAAAATTTCAGTATTATGCTACCTCACCCTGCTGCGTAATTTCAACAACAAAAAATAAAATAAAATTCCCATACACAGTTTTAGTACACTCTGGGGATCTCTAAAATGCTACTAACATGTAATACCCCTAAAGCATGATATGTAACTATGCGTTATGTGATACATATCTGATCTAATAATATTTGCAATAGCATAAGATCAAAACAATGTACAGAAGCATAGAATGCACACAAGATCCGAGGTGTACACATGAAGAATAATAATGCATGTACCAACTTTTGTACACCAACTAATGTGATAGACATTGATTGGTTAATATTTTAACAAGATCCATCACTTCAATCAATACACACATCCCACATCAGTTGATTAGATAAGTCGGTTCATGTATCATTACTACAAAAAACGAATCTGCCCACAAATAGAAAAAAATGTAACAATAGGCATTAAATCAAACTCAAGCTATGTAACTTCGGATAAATATCATAACAATAATTCTAGTGGAGTCATATTATGCAAAATGTTACATTATTGTAAAAATGTTCTCTTCTACTATTACAATTAGATCCAAAAGTGCAGCTAAAGGTGAAAATTTGGAGTCAAACCACCAAGCAGCAAAGCGGGGTTAAAGGTGGCACCTTCTTTCAAGCTATGGCTGCAACATAGAAGCCGTGATTGATTCCCTCTAGGCTAATCAAGCGAAGGTGTGCAGGATATTCTTCTTCAGAGTGAACTCATCTGCCTTTGCTGAGCTAATTGACTACATTACCAACAATTTAATATAATGAGAATATATATATATACATTTTTTGCAAATATTTTTTCTCATAAGTTGTTGATTCATAACACTGTTTGGATTTAGGATAATTTTTATTTTATTTTTTTGGGTTTAGGATAATTTGAGATATGGAAATTATATGCAATAAACTATACTCCCTTAGTTCCAAATTAAGAGTCCACTATTCTTTTTTGGGATGTCTCAGAGGAAACCGATATTCTTACCGGCTTTATTTACTAGGTAATCATACCAGTTGCATTAATGACGGGAATGTACGATCCACCGATGCATCCAGTATGATTAACCGGTATATGAAGCCGGTTCTGTCCCATTTTATTAAGAGTTCAATTTCTTTTTAGGACATAATCAATGTACCAAATTTCATCATTGGGAACAAATTTTATTGCCAACCGTTGATTATGTTGAAATTGGTGCGTTCTTCAAGAAGGAATGAAAGCCAAACTGAGATCTTCATTTGGGAGGAAGGGAGTAGTATATTTGATCCCTTTCAACAAACATGGCATATAGGACCCCCCCCCCCCTTCTCTTTCAAAAGATGCCAACAACTCCAACAAGAATAAAATCAGAGATCTTATTTGAGTTGGCAAATGAAAATATAATTAATAACAAATCAACACAATGTACTGCCAACGGCTTTGTAGCCCGTTGGAGGTCTTGGGCTCGACCCACATGGACGTGGTTGTCGAACCAATTGTTGGCCCACCCATTGTGGTGGTTGTGGTTTC
This sequence comes from Lonicera japonica, assembly GCA_021464415.1. NCBI lineage: Eukaryota > Viridiplantae > Streptophyta > Magnoliopsida > Dipsacales > Caprifoliaceae > Lonicera > Lonicera japonica. The sequence goes on from JAKCWG010000698.1 coordinate 41,560, forward strand.
ATAGTTGTATGAGAAAAGATGTATGGCATATAAAAAGTTATATTGTAAAATTATCACTTGGTACCTAAAAAAAAAAAAAAAAACTTGATCCGATCGAGCTATTTAGCTTTAACTTGAAGGGACAATTACGTTTTGCTGACCTAGGAAGCACCTACACAGCTACACCCTCCTAGCTCTCAGGCATGTCAATTATGACACAGTTCTTACGTGCCCCAACATGTGTTAATGGGTTAAAAAAAATTAGTTTTCTTTTCAAAATTATAAATGGGTCAAAGTGCAATTTCACCCTAGTACTTAATCTATTAATGAATCTTGATGACGTCTCCCAACCTCAAGTGCTACAGCATGATAATAAAATGAAAATGAAACGAAAAAATTTATTGAAATGCTTTTATCTTCTTACTTCTTATCTTCTTATCCTAGTCATTTTCTTGATATATAGACTTGAAAGATTGAGATGAATATTATTTCTATGAAGTTTGTGATCTCTGTGTTTTAGTGGGTGCGAATGCAAACCGTAGTTTGCATCATAATATAGTTTTCTTTGTAGTGGTGACATGAATATAAGGAGAGAACTACACTATCTGATGTACAGCAAAAAAAAGAAAAGAAGAAAAGAAAAAAAGTAGCCGAGAAGCAAAGTCGAGGTTTACCTTGGCAAGCAAGCGTTCCAGCCGCTGAATTTCATTCTTTGCATAATCGGAACCTTTATCCATACAGCTCTTGGCAGCTTTCAAGTAGATCTTGGCATATCTAAAAAGAAAAATAAAATAAACGAATTGGAAAAGAAAAATAAAGCGTAAAACCCCATTTGGACCCCACAAGCAAATGGGATTTCATAAAAGTTCCTGGAAGGCATAATCCTGTAATGCAACGGTCCAAATACAAGCTAGAAATTCTTAGCACAACCCATCAACCCAACATGAAGACCGCACAAGTTTAACAAGTATGGGTGTTCATTGGAACCAACAAATCCAAATAACTGAACCAAATCAGCGTCTTTGGGTTAGGCAGGGGTTTTCAATCAATTGGTCCGTTCGGGTGCCTAAAGATGGAGAACAGAAACTTTCGGTACGGTTCTCGGAACACCCATTAAAAAATACTGACAATCCTGGAAATTGAACCTAATTGGAACTGACTAGAACCAAACCTTGCTGATTCTTACAATTCGCCTACCTCGTACTTATCATTATTATTTACCTATATTATAAATAAAAATAAGAACATAAATATAAATATTCTATTCACTCAATTCTGTTTCAAGTGTTTATTCTCAAACAAACCAACTCTAGTCTTATATTTACTCGTGTTTGTTCTATTTTAGGTGTTGATACTTTGGTTGAATACTTGACTTAAATATTGCTAGATTATGTTTCATGTCATTTGTCATATACGTGTAAATTTATTTATAATTTTAGATCTCATGTGGATTCTTTAATCTGAGTTTGATCATTGAAAACCCAAAATAAACGTGAGCGAAACCCTGATCAGGTTGTTTGGTTCCAACCAGGGCGGGTCACCTTAGAGGGAAGGTGGATTCTTTAATCTGAGTTTGCCCCACCTTAATTTTTGAGATATGCTTACTTCGGGCTGCGCATACTTTCACAGGGACACCGTATGGCCCGACCTAACGCACCCTTTGCCAGGTCCACTAACTATGCCACAACGTTGCCACAATAACAAGACAATGTAGAAATGATAACCTTGCAGCGGTGCCACTAAGCTTCTCAACTTCATTCTCTAGTTTGGAGAAAACAGCTTTCTTCTCATCACTGCCAGCACTTTTGAACTCCTTCACCAAGTTATCCAAATCTGCAATTATACCAGCCTATATTGAACAAAAGAATTAGTGCCAAAGAAAAAGAAAGGTCCTAATCAATTTTCAGAAGTACTTTACACTGCTAACCTCGGAAGTAAGTTGGCCTTTACTATCACGACTAGTACCACACTTCTCGTTGATGAATGTCACAAAGTCATCTAGATCCCGTCCACCATCATAGTCTTCACCGGCTTTGTTGGTCTTTGGGAAAAATTTCAGTGTAGGGAAACCACTTACACCGTACCTGTATATGGCCAAGAATATCTAAGTCAGAACCATTGAAATGCCAGAGAGGGGGGTGACGTTACAAAATATAAGAAAAAGTTTACAACTCACTTTTCTGCAAGATCCTTGTATTTGTCAGCATCAAGATTAGCTATAGCTACCTCTCCCTCTGTGTGAAATACTGTTGCAACCTTCTCATAAGTCTACACAACAAAAAGTGAAACAAAATCAGGAACCTACTGCTGTATAAGCAGAAGATTGGATGATTGAGATCCGAAATGCATTTTTGAGGGCTTAGATGCAAGACATTTTTAATGGTTAAGATGCAAGATGCTTATTAAGCGTTGATAGTACCTTTGGTGCCAGGTTATCACTAGTAATTAAACAAGTTTTGACTTTGGTCATTCCGTATGTTAAAGGCAATGTCACAATAAGTTTGACTTCCACATATGGATTTTTAACTTGGGATGTAGAGAGTATATCAAAGAGCTAGTATGTACTTACAGGAGCCAGGCTTTTGCAATGGCCACACCTGCACAACAATATAGCATAAATTAGATATGCGAAGCAAAACAATTGAACTAAATTCAGCTAGGCTCATTCTTAACAGCCAGGGTCTTGTGCTACTCTATATCTACTATCTATCTATTATATTAAACACATCAGAGACTTGGTATGTATATGAAATTACCAAGTTACCTTCTTTAATTTAGAAAAATAAATAGGACTTGCACCGATAACCTTTATCATAAAGAACAAATATCTTAACCATTGAACAAAATAATATTGCACAAACATCAAGTGTGCTACAAGTTAGTCTATATTTTGCAGATAAATAACTTGGATACCACCGGTCAACTCACGCCAGAGTACATTCTTACCAGGGAGCATAGAACTCAACCAAGACATCCTTCTTTTCATCCAGAACAATAGCATCGAAGTTATCGGGAGTTAGTACCACTACATGTGATGGAGGTGCAGCTATCTTCACATTGGTCCCTGAAAATAAACAATATAGGAAGTCAATATGAGTTGGCTGGAGCTCATCTCGATAGTGCTGCAACTTATATGCAGACTTATATGTATAAACAGCCAGCAAATTAAAGCCAAAATTTACTACTGTATTGGTCCCTGAAAATAAACGATATAGGAAGTCAACGAGTTAGCTGGAGCTCATCTCAATAATAGCACAACTCATACACAGATTTTTATATAAAAAGGGATAAAAAAAAAAAATAAGCAAATTACCGCCAAAATTTACTAGACAAAAATATTGGAGACAGGTCTACACTGTATCTTAATTCCCATCACCCTCCTTGAAATACCATGATGTCAACAGCTTTAACAAAATTAGTTCAGTTATACAGTTTACAATACCCAAAACCTAATTCTCATGCAATCTCAGAGATGAACACTTTAAAATCTTCCCCATAAAGTCATACCCGTCTAGGGAACATTTAAATTTTCAATATAATCACCCGGGAAAATAAATACTAAATACTACCTGCCAGGTTGCCACTGGATGCTATTGGCCTATTCGTAAGCCTTTAACTCCATTACAACGGGTGGACCCTCAGTCCTTCACCAAGGCTAGTAGGGGAACAGAGGTAATGAAAAAAGAACCGCAAACTGTCACCCAAACAGATTAATAACAAGCAGGTACTTTCTGCAGAAGAGCATAGAGAAATGTAATTCAATCTGCTCTTCCTAGCTGGATAAAGGCAAAAACATATACCCTTGCATCCCAAATTAAGTGTCAAACTTTCCTTTTCTGGACCCCTCGAGATAGGAGTTACCCTTTGAAAATCAATGCACCGAAATTCAAGATATTAACAATTGACACAAGTTCGATCCTGACGACTGATCACATGGTGTTTTCTCAAAAAGTTTTGACTTTCAAAAAACAATTATTAGTTTAGAACAAGGGTAGTAGATTCATTACTGCAGCCATAAGATGATAAGATTCACTCTCATGTACGTGCCTATTTGAAGATGAAACAATGGAACAAAAGATCCCTTTCTTTCTGGTGTCATCCTTATAGGTCTACCCATTAGAAGATTCTTTATTTGAATGCTTGGGACATTGCTATACTGTGAGGAAGTGATTATAGGTAAGAAAATATGTATTTAGGGGATTTTACAGTCACTGATCATGATTCATAGATGTAATTAGGTTAATATGTTGGTGTGTGGTTTTTGAGTGGTAGAAAGTTACTTCAACAAGTTAAGGATATTATAGACATTTTACATCCAAACCAAAGGAAAAACTGTTGTTTCTTGCTGAGGCAGTTAATTATTAGCACATTATGTATCCCACAGAAAATACTTCAGTTATATAATTGGCAGAAATTCAATATTATGCAATAATGTTAAAAGGTTTTCTTTGGCTCATAAGAATAAACTACATGTCTCCCACAATGTGAGATTATTACCTCCTTCAGTATTCACATACTCGGCAAGGGCTTCAGCAGTACGCGGACCTTCATACCTGAGGATCAAAGGGTTATTCAAAAGGTTAAAACATATATTCAAAAGAGGGGCAGGAGATTGAAATAAGATGGATCAGATGCACGCGTGACCAAACACCTTATTTGATGTTCACTTAAATAGAAATGGAGTTTTACACAAAAAGGGGAATATACATGCACTCACTTTTTGGGCTCCAAAGATCCCTTGGGAAACCATTGGATGGTAGGGTACCCAGAAACTCCAAATTTGCTACAAACGCCCTTGTGCTCATCACAGTCCACCTGCACCAAAAAATCATCCAATAAAATAAGAAACGTCTAAACAAACATTTAATGATCGAATCCAAATAACTAGCGTATGCCTGTATGAGGTTGTACAGATTTAAAATCTCTTCTTTGTAGATAATTTAGAATAATTCAATAGCCAAAATCTAACTTAATAATAATAAAAGTAGATAAAAAGGTCTCAGTTATAGTTTATTGACACAATCATTTTACACCAAAGTGTTTGTATCAGCTAGGTATGGTTTTTCGATAAAACCAAGGTCCAAGGCCCAGCAAAGTTTTCACCCAAAAAAGGGAAGGGTTAACCTTTCATCACAAAGATCAGTTTTAAAATAGAGTTTTGTACTTCATGTCACTCATTTCCATTAACCAGTAAATGCCAAGCTGCCCTGATATAGATAAAATTATGTTGTTTTTTAAATATAAAAAACCACTATACGACAGTGCAACTAAAACATAATGAATCAGAATGAGAGAGTTAAAATATTGACTGAGATACGACTCCAAGTAACAAACATTAAACATAGCTCAGAATTCAAAATAATTGCAATTATACAGCAGAAAGAAAGAAAAAATAAGAAAAAGAAAAAGATCATTACGTAAGGTCCGTCTAACAACCATTATTCACACAGCCATCTTTAAGTACATCAATTATATGCATCAATGACATTAACATTTATGCAAATGCCACAACCATAACACGCCACTACATGATGTTAAGGTGGCCTGGTGGCATGGAAACTTGTACAGTAGTAGTTATAATCTAAGAAGCGTGCCAAAATGGGCTGATACAACATAAGGATGTGCCTATATGCCTTTTTTGTTAAAAATAGGATATGGATACGCTGAAGTAGTATAATATTTTTAGCCTTGCTTTTGTTTTCATATAATCTCTAAATTGATTTGTCTTAGCACTTGTAGTTCGGCATGCTATAATTCATAGCTCCATATGCTATGTTTGTTCTTCCATTTTTATTTTTTTTTCATATATTCAAGAGTGTCAATTGAGCATCCGGATAAGTATTTATTAAGGTTACACAGTATAGTTCCACGAATATCCACAACGTATAGGTAATTAAGTATTTATTCGTCACTTATGGGCACTTAAAGTATCCAGTACGTAATTGAGAGTCTTCCAAGAGTATCGATATCAATACAGATATGCCTCCTCTGTATAAGACCAATTTTTACCAAAAAATGCTAGGGAGAGATGATGAATGCAAAAATACTGATGCATGTCAAACAATGCCAGTGATAATTGATAAGAAAAACAACTATGAGCAATTATTTATATCAAGTACATTTTTCAAACTTGAAGAAGGTTAACTATCTAATGAGCTGACCTTTCCAATCAAAATTGATTTTGCCTTCTTGAAACTCTCGCCAAGCTTTTCATACTCGGGAGCAAGCTTTTTACAGTGCCCACACCTGCAAAAGTCACAAAAATATCCCAGTGTCATCGTGATTACGATTAAGAGAGTAAATCTCCAGTAGAAACTAGGAATTCTTAAAAAAAATATCAAAATGAACAAAATTCGGAACGAGTGCAAAACAACTAAAGAAGGAAGGAGCTCGTGCAATACGTCTATCATAATCATCAGGAAGCACTAGTAGTAGAAAAAAAATAAAAGTAAGAGAAGATTTAGATTGCAGACTATTTGAAACAACAGAATGAAGAAAGAGGGAGAGGGAAGGGGAAGGCCGGAAGGGACAAAACAGAGTTATAGTAGACCCACATTGACAACCTGCATAAGACTATCCAGAACCAGACAGTGACAATAATTACATTCAGGATTCAAGTGCAAGAAAATGGCTTTCATAACAGTTAAGAGATTACGATAACAATGAAAGTCGTTATTTCTATGCTTTTATGCAAGTACAGATAAATGTCTAGGGGTGATTCGATGTACTGTTGTGGTACACTTAAAGCACCAGAGATTCACATGAGGATTCAATTTCTGTTACGTGCCCACAATTTCCCGCCCCAGCACCAGACATGAAGTCAGAGCCCCTCCACCACTCTACGTTAGCATGTAAAATGAAAGTGGATATTTTCATAGGAACCAGGTTACCCTTGGATGGCAAACTTGGATCGAAAAGAATTAGAAAATGAAGATTTAATTTAGTCACTATTTGGTTACTGGGAAAAGGAAAACATTAGGGGTTCGTTTGTTAACAACATGGAAAAGGAAAATAAAAGTTGTTGATTTTTATGAGAAGTTGGAAAATAAGTTAGACACATGGGGAGATGTCTTCTACTTTGTTACTTTTTCCATGAAGAAATTTTCTTTGGTGGTTGAGGAACAAAAAATTTACACAAAAAATTATGACGGAGGTAAGATATCAACTCATAAAATGAGCATGAAATGGAAAGTATCTCATTACATGACTCAACTTATTTTCCAACTTTTTACCTAAATCAAGTGTTTTTATTTTCCTTTTCCATGATGTTACCAAACGGAGCCTAAATATCAAGAAAGCAAGGGAAATATTTTTAAATCTAAATATCACTTATCGTCTGTTTCCAGGATTCCTAACGGCTTTCAAGGAACATTTAGCTTCAAATTATTTAAGGATGAACAAAATGTGAGGTAAATAAAATTTCTTTCTATTTTCATTTTCCTCATAACATTTCACTTAATACCAAATAATCTGTAATAAAATTTCAGTTTTACGGTATAGAAAA
>JAKCWG010000235.1:0-78766 GCA_021464415.1 Lonicera japonica
TGGCCCATAACTGAACGGATTAAAAAAAAAAAAAGCCCAAAAACATATTAGCTTGAAAAATGAGATGACAAAATCTCTTTGTTTTTTTGAGCAAATTTTACTTGGGGAAAAAAATATGTAGTTATCCTTTTTTTTTTGCAGAAGTTTTTTAGTCTCATCCTCTTTAATAACAAATACTCACATTTTTTTTCTTTAGTATCCCAGCATTTTGCTTAAAAGAAAAAAAAATTATAACATTAGCCCTCCGTATAAAAATTCTAACATTTTTAAAAAAAGTCTTTAACGTATAAAAGGTATTCTAAAAGATCCCAAGGAAATATAAAAATTATAGAGATTTTTATTAACTTAACCCCCTAAATAGTGATATTTGACAAAACCCTCTAAAATAATTTTTATTAGACATAATTTCCTAAATCCTAACGACCTTAACTTTTCATTTATGTTCAACTTTTTTTCACCAAAATATCCCTTGCCATTTTTTTTCTCTCTATCTTACGTTAACTCTAGCACCTGCTCGCGACCTCCCCTCTTCCCCGCCATTCCCCCACAACCGGCAACCTCCCACCTCCTAAACTTTACGATAAATTCTTTTTAGAAATTAAACATATTTTCTCCTCTAGAGTGAGAAAAATTAGCCACTCACCACATTTTCTTTTTCCACCACCATTAATCATCATTGCACATGGTAGAAAAAATTATTTTAGAGAGAGAAAACCCAAAATTTTCTTTTGTCCTCTAAAATCAATCCCCAATACTCCTTTAAATCTATCAAACAACCAAAATCGATACAAAAGAGGAGAATTCAAGAGAGATATAACAATAATACAATAGAGAGGGATGGGTTTTTTTCTTCAATTGACCTTCCCTGAGCTTTCTTTCTCTCTCTATACACACACATATATGTGTATATATATACTTCATCTTCTTATTCCGGTCCCTCTTCCTCTCAATCTTCCTATTCTTCACATCCCTGCTAGCGACACCGAATTACTCTAACATTATCAGATTTTATAATTACCAGTAGCAGAGTGTGAGCATATTCGAGCTCCGTAAGAGCCGAGGAGTGAAGGGAAAAAGATAGGGGCTTTGGTCGATGCTTCCCCGTAAATACTAAAATATTTGATTCGGGAATCAATTTGAAATTTTTTGCTCCGACGCTAGTTTGAAATTTCAATGAACTTGTACAATTCATGGCCATTTCTTAGTTCATAGTCATTTCTTAGTTTTATATATATATATATGGGGGAAATGGTGGGAGTTTGGATTTGGGGTTGAGGGAATGGAGAGGTGGATTGGTGGAGGGTCCATCTTCATTTCCCTTAAGCTTGCTGTACAATGCCGTTAATAATATTGTTCTCTGATCAAGCTTTGCCGGCGCCGGCACAGATGCTAGCGACTTGGTAGAGAGAGTGAATAATTGAAGAGGAAAGATGTGGAAGAAGAAAACAATTTGGTTTAAGTCTAAGTTTGAATTGTCTTTTATTTAGAATCGAATTTGATTTATGTATTTGATTAAGTTGGTTAGAAAATTTAGTTTTTTGATGACAAATGATTGAGAAGACCGGTGAAGAAGAAGAAAAAGAATGGATTTTATTTTAAGGGGGTTTTTTCAAATACCGTGTATGGATTAATTTTTTTATTTTTTTTTCCACTAAATAGAACCCCTCATAAGAATTTAGTGAACTACTAGGCCACACTATAGAGTTATGTAGGGATTAAATTAATAAACCTCAAAATTATGTACTTGTTTTGGTCCGGCTCATCTAATCAACTGCCTATTGTAGAACTGGGCCGAGAACTTTGACCCAACGAAGATTTGGGTTGAAGGTTTAGTGAAGAATCTATGCTGAGAAGGTCATGGTGATGTCGCAAGTGCCGACATAAATGTTGTGATAAATTTTAATACCTCTAAGTGCATGAATCTATATTATTAAATAAGAATTTTTTTTAATAAAATAATAAATTAATTCAAAGTCTCATATTTATTCGTAATAATGTTCACACTTTTAGACCGTTATATCACTTTTATACTTACAATAAGATGTCAAATCAACTCAACATCTACTCACACACTAAAAATATACACAAATATAACTCTTATATCTCTCTACTTTTCTACAACATTTCTCTCTCATAAATTTTTTTAAAAACATTCAAATGCCATAACTTTAAATTTAAATCCAACTTTAATAAAATTTATATATTTAAAATATGTTCATCAAGATCTACAAAACAAGATCCATTGTAATTATTAAATTATGTATAAAACAAATTCAAGAAAACTTATAAAACATTACAACTATAATGGGGTGGAATTTTTTTTATATTAAATCCGACCTACCTCAAATATAATATATTTTTTCTTTTAAATACACTCATAACACTATTACAATATAAAATGGTCGAGGCGATTTCAAGGCGAGAATTTTTTACATTACAATTCGATCTGCCTCGAATATAATATTTTTTTTCTATTTTAAATACACTCGTAACATCATTACATTATAAAAGGGTCGAGGCGATTTCAAGTCTAATTGGACAAGTAAGACATGTCTCGTGTGAGGGCGGCTATATTTTTAATTGGACAGGTTTCATTTTTTAATCTACTTTATTTATTTTCATCCCGAGGTAATATACAGTCATACACATCTTCGATTCTCACATTTTTCACGTAATTATATTTTATCTAATTTTTTTTCTTTTTATCGTGCCGGACGGCATGGGTATACCCTAGTAAGTTTATAATACAGCGTGTAAGCGCGGTTGATCTTAGAAAGATTCAAACAATATGTTTTATAATTATCTTATTAGCTTTTCACTAAACTACTAATTTAGTGAGAAAAGTTTATGAAAATAAAATAAAGTAAAGCAAGTAAACTAAAGTAATGTAACTAAATTAAATACTACTAAGAAAGAGAACAAAATTAATAAATTAATTGACTAAGGTTCTGGAATCATATATTAAATATCATCTTCCTAAGTATTCATGCGTGTAAACTATACTCCTGTATCGCAATATTTTGGTCTCTCGACTCTATTATTTGCGGAAAACAAAATCATTCAAGTTTATTAATTTATAAAATCCAATTATAATTCTTCCATAACCAAACTTATGCATAAAATCAAACCACTCACAATATTAGTCAAAACACATCCTATATTCGCTCTTAACAAATCATAAGGTGAATTAACAAAAAATAATGATAATCCAACTTTATTTTTTATCAATTAAAATAGGTATCCAATAAGAAGAATTATATTTAAAATTAAGGTACTAAATTGGTAGAGTAATTGGCATGAACACAAGTAAGGGAATTAATTAAATACATTCATCATAACCCTAACACAAATTTACGCTAGCATGAATAAAATTAAATAAATAAAAAATAATAAAATTAAGGTAAACTTACTTGGCATAGAAATTAATTAAATAAAACAAACTTCAATCTTCAAGGTCTTGAATTAAATTCGTAAAGATAAAAGAAATAAAATTAAACAAGAAGAAAAAAAGTCGAAACAGTGCCCATGGCACTGTGCACGGCTCTCCCTTATTTTTGCTGATGTTCTTCTTTTATAGATTGAAAAAGATGGCTGCTGGGCTTCAATTAATTTAATAGGTTTGGGCCATCACTTATGCAATGCCAAACTAGACTAGGCTCATTTTAGACTTGAGTGGGCTTCATTAGATGAGATGGGCTTGGGTTTAATCTAATGAATTTTCGCCAATTTTTAACTGCTACATTTTGCATCATAATTTTAAATCCCAAGACGGATGAATTTGAAAAAATACTGAACTGCAAAGTTGTAACTCTCAAAATTCTCTTCAAATTAGGCTCAACAATTACATGACTTAGAGTTCCGAGTAAAAAGTTATGTATCTAAAAGCATTGAATCATTTTTAATGTCTTCAACTTGCTTTAATTTCTCTATTTTCTCAATCTTCTCCAACTCTTTGTAACACATGAGAAATAATAAAAATATCAATATAGTAATAATATATGATCTATAAATTATAAATTAGCATGATAAATTATACCAATTTCTTGATATATCAATAAATGAGCAGTTAGGCCGAGATTGGTGTATCCACCATTAGAAACACAACGTATGTACAACATGAAGAAATGGTAATGCTTCACCGAGATGGCAGTATCAATCGATAGGAGGAAGACACTTGTAAAGCACAAAGTTAGTTAGTTGTGGATAAGAACTAAGCCGCCGAAAAAGAAATGGATTGGTAGCCAAGTTTACCATATATATTCATTTTACTATCCACCCCAATGGAACATTATAACCCTATTGTATACTTATAAATAGAAGAACGGAAATCCATTCAAAAGGTTCACAATCTTTAGCTAGGTAATTAACTCTAGAGAGAGAGAGAGAGAGAGTTGGTAACTGGTCTCCTCCATTAAGTTTTTTCCTTACAGCTAATATAAAAACACACACAGAGAAAAGGAGGATTTACTACCAAAAGGATATAAAAATCCCTAGAGGAACCTGCCTATAACCAAAAAATATATTGCTCATTACTCATATTGAACATGCTAAGAACTTCGCTATACAGGAAGACCAAAATTTCTTGGCACCCATAATTAGCGCCATCTGTGAGAAGATCATTTTTTTTCCTTTTAGTTTTTAGCAAATTCATTTTCCTTTGATAAACTTTAAACAGTTGATCTATAACACCTTGTTTCCAGAGATGCAGTTATGGTGCAAACTAAAAGAACTAATGATGGCCCACAGGTTTCTAAATCGCAACAGCTTGATGGGGATGGCATTTCGCTAGTCCTCTAAAGAAATGACAGTCCAATCCCAGTACTTACCAGTTAAGAGGACAAGTTGATTGCAATTATAATGATCAAAGTGTTGTTGCTGGTGATTTTAAGAATGAGATCACCATGTTAAGGCTTAAAAATCAAGCTCTTAAGGCACTGTTGAGAGAGCACCTGAAGAAATCGGTCTCCCGAGACGAGGAAGACGACACTGTTGCTTCGTCCACAAAACAATCACAGCCAAACAAAACCAACAACAAAACCACAAAAATCACCTAAGTAGTACCCATTCAAATCCAAAGCCGATTTGACAAAAAGGCTAATGCTTTTATCAATCAAGTGAGTAATGCAAAAACCCTCACAAAAAGGCTTTTATCAATTAAAAATTAATTGCAAAAAAAATCATAAAGCTTTTATCAATCAAGTGAGTAGTGCAAAAACCCTCAAAAAATACAAATTAATTTAACTATTAAATAATAAAAAATCCGAACATAATATGTAAAATAAGGAGTAAAAATAAATGTAAACTTTAGAAAGAGACAGAGAGTTAGGGTTTTTATGTTAAATGCTTCCTTTTTGAAAATTAACAATTCAAAGAGTTGGACTTTTACACAATTTACAATTACTCTTTTGAGATCGGGCCATTTCTTCTTCTCCCTTGGCTATTCAAAGATTAAAACTTCTAAGAGTGGGCTTAACAATGGGCTAATTAATTGGATAATAGTAGGCTGATTAATAGTGGGTTGGCTTGAGGGGGCTGGGATGTTGAAGGCCTAGTATAATATATACAGCTAGTGGGCTTTTCAAATTCTTAGGGGGGGGGGGGGTGTGGAGCCATCTGTGCCAGGGCCCAGTTCCGCCCCTGGCCAAATTTCTTGGAGCCCATAGATCCATATAAGTATTCTAACATTTTAAAAAGGGTATCGGTAAAGGCACCCTAAAAACCTAGTTTTTACACCCTTTGTTTAAGCACCATATCTAATTTTTAAACTTACAAGAGCACCTTAATAAAGATGGCAATTTTTTTCTTCTTTCTTTCTCTAGAGGCCTTGCTACCAAGTGACTCAATTATAAGCAATCTAACTCAATATCAATTACCAAAATATTAAAAAAATGCTAATGGATGTTTTTATTTCTGAAGCAATTAAGTTAGAGTCAAATGAGTTTAAATTCTTCGAAAATTATACGCGTTTTAGAATGTTGATGTGAGGAGGTACGATCTTTGTCATGCATTTTGTTTTGATCAATTTTTGTAAGCTATATGTCTTTTTTTGCTCCTTAGGTTTATAATGTTCATTGTAAAATGTTAAAATCCATTATCAAAGATAAATAAATTTGAAAAATTTTACTCTCATATTACGTAGAAAAAATAATCTCATGGGGTTGTAGAGAGTTGGAGGAGAGATAAAGAGTTGGAAATTCAAACCCTATCTAAATATGGGTGCTTTAAGAAAGGTATAATAATAACATTTTATTTTTTTTTGAAATGAAGGGCGTTGAAATTGATTATTAAATGTCCTTTTACCAGCACCCTTTTAAAAAGTGTCTTTAATGGATAAAATGTTTTCCAATAGATTCATATAAAGTGTCATTAAAGATAATTTAAGAGTGTTAAGAGTAATAATGTGAAATGCTAATATCATTATTCGGAAAAAAAAAATAACGCATCTAATTATTGCATTTTCTTTTAGATTAGTCTTATACCATTATATATATATATATATATATATCGATCTTACTGGTGTTCCATTTAACACATACAATTGATCTATTTTTTTAGGTAAAGATGTAACTCTATATTACAAATATCTATACTTACTCGTATGTGTATTTATTTATTTTTATTTTGTTTGTTTGTTTGTCTTTCAATGTTGATAATGGCTCCATTTGTATGAGCTTTTTGTGGTCGTCGTTTTTATATTTTCAGGTGTGCCTTATAGGTTATTAACTTTTACATCCCTAAGTTTTTTCAAGACTTTTCTTTGTATTATAAGATCGACCATTGATGTGGTCTAGATCTTTACAACATATGTAAACTTTTAAAGTAATCCTTCATTTGTAGTTGAAACATACAATTAAAAACAAAAATCTCAAAATGTAATATCTATCAAATATATGTGTGCGCTAATATGTCAATGTGTGTATACATACATACATATATATATATATATATAAGTGAATAAATGTCCTTATGTTATATTATGAGATATTGAAAAATATGGCTTGTTTGAAAAAGTTTTCTGCAAAGAATAATATTTTTGAAAATTAAGGGCCTATATTTGACCAAACTCCAAAAGGAGTGCAAAGTTAACGTTACAGTAGATTTTTAAAATGTATTTTTTATGGAATCATGCAAAATTAAGTTTGCATTATATTTTTTTTAGCATATTATTATAAATAAGTGTTTAATTGGCAGTGCTTTAGAATAATTTTAACAAATTACATCTTCAAAACCTATTATTAATAAAATGCACATAATAATTTTTTTGAAGTTATGCAAAGTTAAGTTTGCACTCCTTATTTTTCTAAAACATTACTATGTATTTGTGTTTATTTGACATTGTTTTAAAGTTTTATGAATGATACTTAAGAATATACTTGTTATAAAATATAAACACGTCATGCAAAACAAATTTGCATTAATTTTTTTTGATTGCAAAGTTAAGTTTGCACAAAACACAATTTTGTGCAAGGTTAAATTTTCACTTGGTCAAAACCCTGATTTTATAAAACAAAAAAAACAAAAAAAACAAAAAAAAACCTTATTTCAGAATGATAATGATATCTAGACCCTTATTTCTAAAAAGTATTATTCATGTATTATTTTACGAAAAATATTGTCACGCAAGAACTTTTACCTTATTTCCGGTATATATTATTGTGTATGTGTATGTCAATTTATTTATTTTTTCTCTTGTCAATCTATATATTATTTGAACATTGAGGCATTTTCATAAAAAGCCCTTTAAAACGGAGGACCGGTTTTGGGCACATGTTTAGGGAATACGGTGACGTGTCATTAATATAATGATTTTTTCTTTCTCATTTCATAATAAGAATTTGACAGTATGATTGACACTTATAGACGCTTTCAGAGATCGAAAAAATAATGATCACAATACATACCCTAGATAACATACATGGATAAAGTTAGGTTGGGGGGAGGGGTTGCGTCAGAGATAAAATCTTATAAGGAACACCCCATGACAAAAACAACCAATAAAAACACCACAAACGGAGCTTAATCACTAACAAACACTAAAACAACGTGAAAATAACATACCAAAAAGAGCAACTACAAATCTTCACAGTCCTGAGTTAGATTTGTGTCTTTAAGTGTCGATATGCTCATCTCTAATTTGATCTAGGTTGCTCTCCAAACACCTCCACACCCTAAAGGAGGGAGGACTAACTCTCACAAATGAGGAGAAATAAAACTACTAGATTTAATAAAGATGGATATATCTGATTTTATTTATTAATCACAAGAAGTGTTAGGCAGTATTTGTCCGTCGAGTAAATTTATTTGTACTTGTGTTGTTTTGAAATAATTTATTATTTATTGATATATTAATTAATAAATTAATTATGTTGTTTTGAGCTTACATTTGTCCATGGATTGATTTGATATTACAAATTGAGTGTTTAAGTTGTTAAACACATAAAGATTCAATTTAAAATTCGATCTAAAATTATTGTTCATGATCAATAAATAAATATGGAGAATTTGTTTTGATATGACTGTCTCGGTTTTACTAAAGTCTATCTTTGACCTTGGTAATAAAATTGAGAGTACATTTGGAATGTATTGGACGGGACTACGTGAAATTAATTTGTTATCACACAAATTTAATTTCACTCGACTATCGTACATGGGACCTTAATCCTGAGCAGATAATGGACTTTGATTACTAGCTTGAAGTTCTTTGAGGTATCAATGGGAGAGATCAAATTGCTGATCATTATCTCGATACTTTGGGAATTAAAGTGAACTAACGAGGAACATATATTCGTAATACGGAATCCGTCTCCTTTTAGGTATGATCATGACCTCACTGGTTCCTCTAGTGGACATTTTAATCTGAGTTCAATAATTCGACAATGATTGTCGAATTCAATAATGTGATGCGATCACATCGAAATGTCAGACAGAAGATGAGAGTTGAGGATTAGTGAATATTCGGAAAAGGGCATTTTGGTCAATTCTACTTGTTCCAAATATTCGAGTTGATTGACGGGGGTAACATGTAGGAAGGTCAGAGGATATAATTATTGATTATTGCTTCAGTAATTTCAATTAAACTAAAAGTGCAATCTCGTTCTTTTAGTGGAATATAACATGGTTAGTAATTTATTTTGATTGATCAAGAGTTGACCGAGTCAAAAATAATTTATTGGAGCTTAGTTAAATTGGGCCCGATCAGGTCCCCTCAGTGGCTTCACTATTATAGAGCTATACATGCTTATTACCTCATTTAGCTAGGCTGCGCAGAAAAGGGTCTGGGTTATGGAACTAAGGTTGGTAAGGTTTTGAAGTATGTATGGGTTATAAATGGTCTTATAAGACTATTTTTCTATCCTAGCAGGCATATAAGAGGGACACACACAAAAGTGTGTAGTGTGTGTTTTCTCCTTACAAAAAAAATCCTATTCCTAATGTAACCTAGATCTAGAGAGGTGGCCACACATGGGCATAGTTGCTCTTGGAGAACACTGAGAAAGACTTGAGGGCTTAAAGCTTTAGAAGATTCAAGAATGCAAAAATTAGGAATTATTATGAAGCACGCTACAAGGGTAATTCCTCAAAAACTAACGTATTTTAGTAATTATATTTAATCCGGTTGAATGCACAAAATAGATCTAACCCTTTAAAGGGTTGTTTGTTTATGCACAAAATTTTCCAAGAAGTCTAAATCATGCATTCCATTGGTCGTATGTGTCACGGATACTTTGGACCCGTGATTCAGCCTTGTACAAATCTTCCCGTGCCTATTTTGGATCCTTGTAGGATAGAGAGATATATTTTGCTCATCACTTGTGTAATGTTGCTGTCACGCATTACGAGGCAACAATTTAATTTCTCCACATTGCCATGTCTCCCACATTTGGCTCTTTTTCTTTTGCTTTCTCCTTTTTCATGATGAATAATGAAAAATTAGGATACAGTCTCTGTTTTGTATATTTTTAAAATACGAATTTTTTTTTTAAAATAAATAAAAGCTAATAATTTTGTGGTTCCTGTTTTTTTAAAGAATGTGAAACATCCATGAGAACCAGAGTTTATAGAAAACGGAATGAAAAGGAAGAAGAGATCGAGGACTTACAAAAAAGAAAGTTTGAAGTATAATTTCGAAGAAAGAAAGAAGCTTTTTGCTTTGAGGAATAGAGAAAAATTGAGAATGAAGAAAACTTATGTGGAGAAGGAGATAGGATGAAAAAAACTTACGTATCGTTTTATCATTAGAATCTTATTACCCCCATCTAATTTTACTTTCATCAAAAATTTTCCGTTATATAGTATAGGAGTAAATGGAAAGTAGGCGTGCTCCACTTCCCTATTTTCCCTCCAAAATAGCAGTACCTTGGCCTCATTAACCACGCCAGAAATGATGGGCATTAAAATTGAAGAGATTTTTGCTTTTTTAGTTTTTGCACATATATACCTAGAAGATATTTCGCACGTGTAATGGTTCGGGTCCCACCTTCTATGAGTATCTGTGATAGATATGTGTAAACTATGCCATATAAGATTTGTGTAAAATTTACACATTTTGTATAATTTTTGGTATTCTAATGGTGTTGTGTAAAATATGCCGTATTATCTTTTATGTAAAATGAGTGTGTATTTTACACATTCACTTCATTATTTTCTTTCTCAACTTTTTACAAAAACTTCAAAATAGTACAATTTAAAATTTAAAATATATTTTGTAATAAAACTTGCATATTTGAATTCTACTCATCAAGATCTTTAAATCAATATCCAATTTTACTATTTAATTACAAATAAAAAATATTTATAAAAAATGTCAAATATTATATATTCCATGTATTTTCATATAATTGGTGTATCATAATTTTACACGACATTATAAATATGAACCATTGGAGCAAAAATGAGAATGTGTATAATTTACGTGTAAAGCAACTTTTTATCAACTAAATGTCAATTGTTAATTAATTCACATGTTTTTACACATCAACTTTACACAAAACTGTCAGAGATGTTCTAAGACTCATTTTTTAAAGATTTGTGAAGCAACACCTAAAATAAATAAATGAAGTATGAAGTTTACTTTACAGAAAAGTTTTACCATTTGTGCTAATAGATGTATAACCTTAATTCTATACCTACAAATAGAAGAAGGGAAGTCAATTCAAAAGGTTCACAATCTTTAGCAAGGTAATTAACCGTCGTTGGTAACTGGTCTCCTCTATTAAATTTTTGCCTTGGAGCTAATATAAATAAAAACACATACACACAAAAGGAGGATATACTACCAGATGGATATGAAAATCTTTAAAGGAACCTCCCTGTAACCAAAAATATGTCGCCATTACGTTTTTGATTCATTCTCATATTGAACTTATTAAGAACTTCACTATGTGGGAAGATCCAAATTCAGTAACGGACCTAGGATTCTTCAGAAAGGGGCTAATATTAAAAAAATAATCACAAAATTTAATTTAGACTTAATTATTAGTTAAAAACTAATTGCAAATTAAAAATTAAAAAAAAAAAACAGTAGCAAAGCTTTTATCAATCAAGTGAGTAGTGTAAAAACCTTCACAAATCACAAAATACAAATTAATTATAATTTAATTATTAAATAATACAAAATTGAGTAAAAATAAATGTAAACTTTAAAGAGAGACATATAGTTAAGTGTTTTTAGGTTAAATGCTCCCCTTTTAAAAATTAACAATTCAAAGAGTTGAATTTTTACACAATTTATAATTATTTTTTTGAGATTGGGCCATTTCTTCTTCTCTCTTGACTATTCAAAGATTAAAATTTCTAAGAGTGGGCTTAACGGTGGGCTGAATAACAGGAAAACAGTAAGCTGATTAATAAAGGGCTAGCTTTGGGTGGGGGGCTAGGGTATTGAACTCCTATTAATACACAGCTAGTGGGGTGGAAGAGTGTCAGAGATAAAATCTTGTGAAAATAACTAATAAACAATGTGAAAATAACATACAAAAAAGAGCAATTACAAACTTTTGTAAAGTTGAGTTAGATCTATGTCTTCAAGTGTTGATACGCTCGTCTCTAATTTGATCTGGGTTACCATCCAAACACCTTCACACTCTAAAGGAGGGACGAACTCTCACAAATGAAGAGAAAAAAAACCACCTCATTTGAGAAAGTTAGGTATTTTTTATTTTATTTATTAATAATATCAGGAAGAAAAGAGGATCCTCCCCTTCTTCCCCATGCAACAAGAAGGGGAGTGCATCATCAATACAATTTCATAA
This sequence comes from Lonicera japonica, assembly GCA_021464415.1. Classification (NCBI taxonomy): domain Eukaryota; kingdom Viridiplantae; phylum Streptophyta; class Magnoliopsida; order Dipsacales; family Caprifoliaceae; genus Lonicera; species Lonicera japonica. The sequence goes on from JAKCWG010000235.1 coordinate 12,252, forward strand.
CTCATTAAGGAACACTCTGATTGAAAAGTACTATCCCAATTTGTTTTGTCCATTACGATTTCTTAATAAAAATTTTGCTATAATCCTTCAATATAATTTCCTATAAAAATATATATATATATGATAATATGAATAATATATCATTATACCGTCAAATCATATCCTTGATTTATACTCGCAAATTATTTTTTGATAGATGAATAATATTGCAATAAAAATATTAGGTACAAAGTAAAAAAATTCTTAGAAGTCTAAATCATGCATTCTGCTGGTCGTATGTGTCACGGATACTTGGACCCGTGATTCAGCCTTGTAGGATAGATATATATATTTTGCTAATAATATCTCATCCCTTGTGTAATGTTGCTGTCACGCATTACGAGTCAACAATTTATTTTTCTCCACAATGCCATGTCTCCCACATTTGCCTCTTTTTCTTTTGCTTTCTCCTTTTTCATGAGGAATTTGGGGATGAAAAATTAGGATTCAGTCTCTGTTTTGTATATTTTTTAAATATGATTTTTTTTTTAAAATAATAATAATTTTCTATTCTTATTTTTTTAAAAGAATGTGATTTTTCAGATTCAATATTGTGATTTTTTCGATCACAAGTACAATATTTGTGAATTGAGATTTCACAGTCATAATAATGTATATGTCATCATAGAAATAAGATTTTTCGGTCATAGCTACTATATCTGTAATTGAGAAATCAAAGATATCCGAGTATAGTACGTGTTTATCTGAATCGTTGACAGAGGCAGCTAACTGTACTTGAGGCACCGCAAACTTTATAATAATAATAATAATAATAATAATAATAATAATAATAATAATAATAATAATAATAATAATAATAAAAGTTGGTGGATTGCATCAAAAGAATTTCTTTTGACAAAAATTGGATGCTAAAAGAATATTTGACAAGAATCGGAGGCTAAAAAACGCTATTAGATATTTTACTTTTCTAGCACTCATTTGATAAAAAAATTTGAAAAATAATTAAACATTACTGAATTTTAAGATGTCGAAAAAAGATATAGCTATTTGGTGATATAATCTATTACTTTTTTTTATTTCCCATAGAATAAATTTGTTTTGAGCCATGGGTAAAACAAATTTCTAAGAAAAATAAGAAAAAGACAGATAAAATTTCATCAAATTTCTCATCTCTTTTTCTATTTTTCCTTAAAATTTAGCTTTATTTTCAATAATTTATCAGTTCTTTATCAAATAGACCCTTATATATTCATCTACATTTTTATCTTAACTATTTAATCTTGGTGTAGTTTCTACATTTCTTAAAATTCATAAACAACTCTTCCTTTTTATTACATAGCTAGATTTCACGTATAGATATACTAGAATTTGTACACATGCAATACGAGTACGATCTAAATATATATAATCTAGAGAGAACAAATTATAAAACAATAAATAGCCTATTCATAATAGCAATGGTTCAAATACCATCACTTACGTCATGACAAAAGAAAATAAAATCCTTCAAAAAAACAAAAGCAAAATAAAAAAATATGGCAGGGCTTCTTCAATACTAACCAAAATGAGTAATAGGTGGGGAAAGAGGAAATAACTTTTATTTCAAATATGCTATACTCATTATCAATAATTGTTCAAATAATATAACTCATTTTATAATATACATATAACTTAAAATAAAATTTTCAAAAAAAAAGGGATGTATTCTATTGGTTAACTACCACTCTTACGAGGGCAAAGATCTCAAGTTTAAACTTGTTACTGTTAATTATTTTTCAAGAAAAATATCTTAATAAAAGCAAAATAGGAATAAAGAAAACATGACATAATTTTAACCACCGATCCAATTGAGTTCTCGCAATATATAAAAGTAAATAAATATTATTATTTAGCAACTTCAAAAACCGCACAAATTGCATTGGCAGTCGTAGTTTGAAGTAGAATATGTGCATTTACGAGGTAGTAGTACAGATGATTAGAAAAAATAAAATTAAAAGAAAATAAATCAGCCTAAAAGTCATTGGTTTTTATTAGCAAGAAGAGAAAGATGTATTCCAATGATGAATATGTATGTATATATATATATTTTACCATTTACAATGACTCTGTTGGACATATTGGGGGAATTAAATCAGCCTAAAGGTATTCTATTTACACCATAATTTAATTTAATTTATTTTTTTAAAATCATCGCATGTTAAAAACTATTATAAAATTACACAAAAATTCTTAAAATATCACTAGATACACTACACACTACAAACTAAAAGTTATTCCAAAAAATACACAAAAGCTCTTGAAAACTACTGGGACAGTTAAAATAAATTAAAATTCTTTATCTTTCTCTCTGCAATTTATTTCCTAACTCTCTCTCTCTCTCTCTATATATATATATATATAATTTTTGTTCTCTTCTCAAACCCATCTAAACTCTCTCACCTAAAATAAACCTTAATAGAATGTCTCGGCAATATATCACCGTTTATGTTATATTTTGTTGGCAACGGGATGCGTCAAATATGTAGTTGACAATGAAGTTCTTAATGTTAGAATATATAAGTTTAATTACCTTAGGTTTATGTTTCCTTATTATGTTTGGTTGTTTCTTATCTATCCTTATATATATAGGGGTTCTTCTTCTTGTATAAGAAATAATAATAATAAAAACTCTCTCTAAGTTTAAGATGGTATCAGAGGAATTACGATCATCTTTTCCGCCATTCCCATAAATCACCAAACCACAACTCTCGATTTTCAAGCCAGATCCATGGTATAGCCATGCCTCAATTTCAGAAATAACTCAAAGTATCCACAAATCTCGATTTTCGAAAGAAATTCAGATCTAACGTTGTACTATTAAAAATCCATATTTAAATATACCACGTTGATCTTCTTAATCAGACGATTTCAGTCGCAAAAAAATCGACCCAAAACACCACCTCACGCGCTTCCTGAAGATTGGCCGTTCTACCTGTTGCCGTTCACGCGCCATCAGTAACGCCGTCAGTTGCCGTCAGTTAGCGGTTTACTTAAACCGGTCCAGCAGAAGGTTTAATGACCGGTTGAGCAGATTTTTGACCGGTTTTTCGGGATACTTGACCGGTTCCTAACATTTTTTGACCTTCTGAACACAACTGCAGCCTCAGATTTTTCAGATTCGATCTCTAAATAACAGAACTAACTCTAATGCATTATTTCTTACCTCGGTTCAGTTATTTTTTTGATTGATTCTTGACCAAACTTGATTGGTTCCCTACAAAGCCTCTGTAACATCCTGTATTTATATTAATATTAATTATGTTGTATTTGCTCCTTTATACACATGTGAATGATTGTTTGGTGATTCGGGTGGTCCGAATCAATTTCGATTGGTAAAAAGGAAGTTTTGGTTCTTTGCGATTTGTGAATTTTGGTTAACTTTGAGATATCGTAATTTTTTCGTTACTTATCCGATTAAGATTCCGTTCATATATGTATCTAGTATTTGTACCATTCTACAACTTTCGTGTTTTGACCGAAAGCTAATTCGCACTCTTTGTGGGTCAAAACAGGGCGCAAAGTAGGCCCATTGTTAAATTCTGGTCATTCGGTAACGTTTCAGCAGAGTGCTGTCTTTGTCGAATTTTTGAGAATGATCTATACATAATTTGGAGAAACTTCCTTTTAAGAAGTTTTAGATCTTTGAATTACCTTTTCGTGGACATAAAGATCACCCAAATCCGAGTTCCGAATAAGAAGTTATGACCAAAATACCAACAGTGGTCAGTGCTGTGAAATCAGCTTTGGCTGAGAGATCCCAAGATCGATCTTGGGAGGTCCAAGATCGATCTTGGAGCCCTAGGTGTCGAATTTTCTAGGGTTTTAACCCCATTTTCTCACCATTTATCACCATAAAACACAAAACTCGACCCAAACTCAATCCTATCAATAGGAGGGCTCTAGAGAGAGATAAAAGGTGTTCTTTAAAGGGTTCTTGCTCATTTTTCAACATCAATCCAAAATAAAAACTCCAAATCCTCCGAATCATCCACCTGGTCACTATTCATCGCCTTCCTCGCTGGGATTTCTTCGGATAAGGCGTGAATCTTCATCTTTTCTTCCTCTTTCTCGTTGATAACGCGAGGTAGGGCTTTTCTTGCTTTTAAAACATAATGATTTGCTTTTATTCCTCATTATTGATTGCTGTTTATTTGTGTTTTCTTGTGTATTGGAAAATAAGTGATATTTTGATATTTGTATGATTGATGAAGCTATAAAAGTATGATTTGAGACAAAATATGCCATCCACACTTGCTTTAAAGTGTTATCCGATCTATATGAGATATCCTTTGGTTGTGTGAATAATAGTTATTGTTAATAATGGATTGTTGGTGGAATTATACACACCAAAGGATATAAGGTGGAATTTGGCTAATTGTGAATGGCATAAATTGTCCCATATGGTTAGTAAATGGCATGATTTGCATAATCCAAATCCATATTGTGTCAACCGGAGGCCCGGAGAGTTTACGGCAAGTTCTTGAACGCAATGGTGACTTGTGATTCATTTGGCTATCTCATGAACGGCTTATATCTTCTTATTTTGGTTCGGGGAGCTTGTATTCCTCGAAAATGGATATCTTGTATCGATTTAATAGTGCTTGCCGGGATGGAAAAATAGGCCGGGCCCGGTGCCCTTGGGTTGAAAAGCCCTAAACCCCTGGGGGAGTATTGTTTGGCTGCCTATAAGCCACCGGTGTGGAGCCCGGGAACCTAGGCAGAATTGGCAAGGCACTATGGTTTTGTTGTTATCAATGTTCATATGGGATCGGGACAATTGATCCCAGGGTATCAGTTTGATGATCCGATATCTCAGTGGCATTGGAATGTATTCACAGCTCAAGCTCTCTATTGTAATGGTAATCGGTTGACACGGGAAGTAAACTACATTAGCACATTCATGCATAGCAAATTGATGAATATGCTTCTTGTTAATATTATCATATTACACGAGGTTTGAAATATATGTTTATAAACCTGTTTTTGAACATATTCCCTTCACCCCTATTGAGTAAATAGCTCAACCTTATTTTCTTCAAATCCTTGCAGGTACTCATGAGTCCCATGAGGACTGAGAAGCGACGGGATCAGGGACGAAATAGAAGCTCTGATACAATTTACTTTTGGTGTATATATGTTCTTCCAGGAAGCCACGGCTAGCCCGAGGAGTTATATACTTTTGGAACTCATATAGTTTGGGTATACGTATATGATGCATGCTTAAATGTTATGATATGTTTAAGTACCCTTACTTAGAACCCTTGATATGCATGTTGTTGCTTGTTTGTTTCCTTTCATTTTATACCCATCTTAGTTTTACTAAGATAGGTTAGTAACGCTCCAGGTCTTAATTACAAGTGTTATCCTGTAGATTAAGACGGGGGTGTTACAGCCTCACAATGGCTTGCAACAGCATTTTACAAAATCAATCTAATTCAACGTATCCACCATGTTCAATATGTGGACAAATCGGGCATTCAAAGAAGCAATGTTATGAAGTAATTGGTTATCTAGACCGGTGGGATCATTCTTGACGTCATCGTTTTAATTACGATAATGATAACAAGGGTTCGGGATTGCTTACAACCATTAGGATACCTGGTAAGGCATTAAATTCTGCAACTGTTTTGAATGATACATGGATAATTGATTCTGGTGCTACAAATCATATGACATTATTCGATTCTAGACAGGTCACATCTCTGACCCCCTTATCAAAAAAGTTTATTTCCACAGCTAATGGTGATCAAGTCCCTGTTATTGGGGAAGGGTCCGTTCTTTTATCAGATTCTATAAATCTAAATTCTACGCTAGTAGTCCCTTCACTAAAAAATAACTTATTGTCTGTTGCTCAAATTACTAATGTTTTAAATTGTATTGTTATTTTCTGGCCTTCTCATTATGTCTTTAAGGATATTTAGACGCGGAAGACAATTGGTTATGGTGTGAGGCGAGAAAATTTGTACTATTTGAATTTGGCAGTGACAAGTACGAATCAGTTACAGCAGGCCCTACAAACTGACGTGACCGTGAGGAAAAAGGCTGCAGATAAGATTTGGCTGTGGCATCGCCGATTAGGTCATGCAACTTTTAGCTATTTGAAAAGGTTATTTCCTAAAATTTTTAAGATCGTCGAGCAATCTGTTTTTCGCTGCGAAACTTGTGAACTTGCAAAGAGCCATCATACGTCTTTTCCACCATCACTTAATAAATGTTCAACCTCGTTCATGATAATCCACTCTGATGTATAGAGGCCTTCTCCTATTCCTTCTTTAATTGGTGCTCGTTGGTTTGTCACTTTCATTGGTGATTGCACAAGAATGACATGGGTATGTCCTATGAAATCTAAAAGCGAAGTAAGTTCTTTATTTCAGAGATTCCATAAACAAGTCAGTACACAGTATAAAACCACTATTCAAGTGCTTCGAAGTGATAATAGAGGTGAATACATGAGTACAGATTTACAAGAGTATTTCAAGTATCATGGGATTGTCCATCAATCAACATGCCCGTATACACCTCAGCAAAATGGTGTTGCAGAAAGGAAGAATAGGCATTTAGTAGAAGTAGTACGGGCGTTACTAATTGGGGCCAATGCTCCAACATCTTATTGGGGCGAAGCACTTGCCTTTGCCATCTATCTAATTAACCGTGTTCCATCAGCAGTCCTTGATTTTCAAACGCCATTTGACGTCTTTCACAAAGCTGTATTGGCTCCTCCAGTATCGAATTTGCCTCCTCGTGTGTTTGGATGTGTTGCATTTGTTCATTTACCGAAAGAACAACAAAACAAGTTAGAGTCTCGAGCCCTCAAATGCGTTTTTATGGGTTATTCATCCTCTCAGAAAGGTATAGTTGTTATCATCCTCACACTCGAAAATTATACGTGACAATGGATGTTGTCTTTCATGAAGAAGATATGTATTTTCATCAGGCTGAACTTCAGGGGGAGAATCATAGAGAAGTTCAAGGTTTTGATTTTGTTAGTGGGGATGAGGATACGATAATTCAACTCGAGGTATTACCACAGTCAACTTCACAACTACCGAATCCACCAAGTTCACCCCAAAATTCGCCATAATTAAGCTCACCGAGTTCACTGCTGAATTCGCTATAGTCCTCAAATTTGCCGTCGCCTGATACAAATAACCAATTGTCTCCCTCAGACACATCTGAGTCTGAATATCAAGTTTCTCATCCTGATCCTTAGGTATTTTCTCATGAACCTCCTAAAAAACAACTCCCTAATCAAATTAATCGAAGTATGCCTAAACAAATATATGAACCTGATATTTCTAGTAAGGCCAAATATCCCATGAGCAACTACGTATCTTACAATAGGTTGTCAGAATCGAATAAGTCATTTGTAAATCAATTATCTTTTGTATCTATTCTTAACAATGTGCAGGAAGCCTTAAGTGATCCAAAATGGAAAGCAGCAATGGATGAGAAAATGAAATCCTTAAAGAAGAATGCCACATGGGATATAGTTAAATTGCCAATGGGGAAGAAACGTGTTGGTTGCAAATGGGTGTACACGGTGAAACATAAGGCAGACGGAACCATCGAAAGATTTAAAGCAAGACTTGTAGCAAAAGGCTACACTTAGACACATGGGATCGATTATTTGGAAACATTTGCACTAGTGGCAAAAATCAATATTGTTCGTGTTTTGCTCTCTTTAGCGGCAAATCTCGATTAGCCATTGAAACAATTTGATGTAAAGCCCCATATTCGCTCGGAAGATCAGTTGGCTGATGTACTCACTAAGGCTGTTTCCAACAAGATATTTTCCAGATTGATCAGCAAGTTGGGCATGCTTGATATTTATGCACCAACTTGAGGGGGAGTGTTAGAATATATAAGTTTAATTACCTTAGGTTTATGTTTCCTTATTTCCTTAGGTTTATGTTTCTTTATTATGTTTGGTTGTTTCTTATCTATCCCTATATATATAGGGGTTCTTTTTCTTGTATAAGAAATAATAATAATAAAAACTCTCTCTAAGTTTAAGACTTAATACACCTCAATATTTTATTTTTTATTTTGCCACAAATTAAATATTATATATATATTTTTTAAACACGCCACAAACCTTTCTTAATTTTATAACAAAAAAGTGTACTATGTAGTTCTTTTTTATACTTTTTCAACATGCAATAGTTATAAAAAAATATTGTGGTGTAAATAAAATCTCCCATGAAATAAGTACCAAAATCAATTAAATTATATAAAACTTAAAGATACCAAAGTCCAAATACAAAATTTATTTAACTACCAATTTACATATGACCCAAGAAAATAACAATAACCAAAGAGAAAACAGAAACAAATGAGTACTGGTAAAAGTATTCTTAAAATGTATCCTCAGCACTATATATATTATTATTTAAATATCACATATAATTATAATATATATATATATATATAGAGAGAGAGAGAGAGGAAGGATCTAAAGAGGACTATTTATTTTGTTCTTAAATGCGAACCAATCATTTTGAGGGAGTAAACGGATGAATTTTTTTATGAAATTTGGTGAGGATGATCTCCATGATTAGTAGATCATCTCCACCATATTTCATCAAAAAATTCAATCGAAAAGTGGGTTAACTAAATATCTTAAATTTTAACGGCTAGAAACGCACATATATATTAATTTTTTAGTAAACCTTCTACCCGATTGATTTTTTCGATGAAATTTGGTGTAGGTGATATATTAATCTAATTATAAAGATCATCTTCACCAAGTTTTATCAAAAAATTCATTTATTTATCCCCTCAAAATAATTGATCCGTATTTAAGAATCAAAAAATTAGTCCTCTTAAAATCCTTCCCATATATATAGATAATGGTGACGTTACAATTTAAAAATAATTCTATCATTGTCCGATTATAAAATGACAAATGAATAAGTAATTGCAATCCAAAACAGCATGAGTATGTCGTTTCATAAAGAAAACGCGGCACATCGTTCGTGTTGCCAGTTGCCAGTTGCCACCCACAATTTACGTGTACCCCCCCCCCCCCCCACACCCCACCCCACCCCACCGTACCCCAACATCCTCATCCTCTCCTATCCTTCTACGGTTCTACATATAAACCTCTTGTTCTCCTCACTTTCCCCACAACAAAATTCCCATCAAATTCAATTCCCAGAATTAATGGCACAGCCTGGATCAGCAGCAATGGTACTGATTCTGATCTTATCTTTGACAGTGGTGAATGGATTGGGAGGCAAAGTTGGAGGCAGGACGAAGATAAAGGACGTCAAGACCGACCAAGAGGTTCAAGAATTGGGGAGGTATTCAGTGGAACAATACAACATTGGGCAGCGGCAGAGGAGGAGCAACGGTGGCAGCGGAGGTCTGAAGTTCACGGAGGTGGTGGAGGCCGAGAAGCAGGTGGTTTCGGGCATTAAGTATTACCTCAAGGTTATGGCTGCAACTTCTAGCAGCGTCCCCAAGACCTTCGATGCGGTGGTGGTGGTGAGAGCTTGGGAACATTCGAAAGAATTGCTCAATTTCGCACCTTCTTCGCCCCCGATTGACTAAATAAATAGTTCGAGAGAGTTCAACTGACAAGTTTTTTTAGCAAAAAAATAAATAATAAGGTTGTTTTGTTGGCTGCTTGGCTTTGATAAAATTAATAATTTACTTTCCATTTTGGGTTTTCTGGGATTAATTGTTGTTGCTATATATGCTTGAGCTTGCTGTGCAATAAAAAAATGGGTGTAGTTCAATCAATTCACGTTTGATATTAATAAACACTAGCACACACACGATTTTTGCGGTACATTGATATATAAGTTGAAATGAAGAACATTTGATTAATTAAAGTAGTCAAATGGTAAATATCTTATTTTTAGATCTCATGTTTAAATAAGCTTCTGTTTGAGAGGAACATGAAAAATAATAAAAAAATAATTTATTTCGGCGAGAATATGAAAAATAAATTAAGGAAATATGACTACATGTCTTCAATATTTTTTTATGTTTTGTAAAAAAAAATAAATATCTCCACCACTATTTAAAGAAAAAAAATTCCACATTTTTCGTATCGTTTTTCATATTAGTATAATTTTTTCATTTTTTTTTTTATCATTTTTCATATTAGTATTAAACGGAGTCATTAAATTTTAGTGTAATAACGACTTACGGTGTCTTCCAAAATAGATGTGATGGTCAGTTGAATTGGTGAAGATTAAAATAATTCACTTTTGCATATATGTACGGCTTGTGCTTTGAGTCTTGTAGTGTATCTTTGCCCTGAATTAAGCTGGCCTTACATAGGTTAAACTTTGTGAAATCACCAAAATTCTTGAACGTTTGAAGTAATTTTATTTTCTAATCCAAGGGGGTCAATCTTGTAGTTCAAATGACTTGGCAAATGTGAAAGCTTGCTAATCTCATCTTCTTTTTAAGTTACTTTTATCTCCTTTAAATTACAATTCTCTTTTCATATTTCTAAATTAAAACATTTTCATTTCATTTTTGAACATAATCAACACATCACATCTTGCCATATTTAATAAGTTTAATCCTTCACAATTCTAAATTCTACTACACCATCTTAATCGGATTGTGATGGTTAACCATGATAAATCATTTAAGTCGCTTTCAAAGAAACCAGTGACAAAAGAAATTGTAACGGTCTAAAATCTTGGCATCACTCAATTGTCATGGACAACAAAGGGGATATTGACACTCTTAATTGCCACCATTATTATGGTTTTAGACGGTTACAAAGTATAAAATTGATCTCGGTTTGCAGCAAAGACAAACGACCGCACTACATAATGTAACACATTAGGCGAACGGAAGGCAGGAGAATGATGTATGAAGGCAGCTAACTCCAATTACTATAAAAAATTTAAGAAACTAGTCAATATATAGATTCAAGAAATATGTCATTGATTCCTCCAATTACATAACTATTTGAGTCTGATGTGGTAGGTTCCTTTTTTGATGACTCTGTGAACTTGGAATCAGACTTCGAATTTAAAGGGCCATTTCCCAAAAGTATGGTCTTGAACACCAAGATATAACTTGACTTTGCACACAAAGTCCCCTTCACTAAATATTATTCGCTTGACGATATTCTTGTAACTTTTAACACTTTCCTTTTTGTGCTTGGATACGATTTAAGAGTTGTGATTCGCTTCCTATGCAATGAGTTTAAGCCTAGATTCATGAAGTGGAAGACTAAAACCAAGTCCCACTACTCTGGCTGACTAGAACTAATCTTCACTTCATTTCGTAATGTTGACTATACATTATTTCTTTGAATATCCTACATAACGACCACATCACACATCTGTAGTGCAACATGGAGATTTTGGCTTATATGCAGGTTCCACAAACTTATATAATAACCTGGGATAGCCATTTTGTGGGAGAACTTGAGGTATTACATCCTATGTGGTGGTGGACCATTAGCTTCTCCCCTTTCCTTTCAACACTATTTAAATCTAAAATCTTACATAAATTCCTAGTTAAATTAAAGAGAAATCTCCGAGTTTTGAGCATCCAGAATGGTCTAGATTGACTAAAATACGATGAGGTAAATTTGTCCTACTTGAGATTTTTCCCAATAGTGAAGCATAACTTTTAGCCAAATGGCTAAGTGGCTTAGCGTTCTCTGTTTTGAGTTTCATATCAAAAGGGAAAATGATAAACAACTGATTCATGTCCTTTTAGGTTCCAAAAGTACTAAGGGCTTGTTTGGATCGAGATGTAAACCATTCCAGGAATGTTAAATTCCATTTCGAAGTGTTTCTCATGATTGGTTCAAGTTTTAAATCCGGAATATATGATTCCGGGAACCAACCTTTCCTCTAAAGTTCTCCCCCTTAAACCATAAGGAATAAGCCATTACTTGAGGATATATTTTTTAATTTTTTTTGTAAAGACTTAAATAACCTTGCTCGTTGTGAATAAACTTTCTTTTTCCATCCGTGTCTTTTTTTAAAAGATTGATCTATCTAGGGCATCAACAAATCCGCTACGCCGTATTCATTGTTTCCAGAGGCGAATAACAAATCCGCTACTCTTCAAAGAAAGGTTAGCTACAGATCTAACTAACTTCATCTTCTATAATGTTTGGTTGTATTTTGTGTATGTTGATTTGCATAGGTTATAAATTGATCTGATATGCAAAAGCTTCATCTTCTCATGATTTAGAGTTTTTATAGGTTAATCTTCTTATGATTTAGGAGTTTTTACGAGTTCGTTATTTAGGGCTTTCTATCTATACCTGAAATACGTCTTTCTTAATAACTTTTATGGAACTAAAATTATGGATTTAGAGCATTTTAGGTTAATCTTCTCATGATTTAGGATTTTCTATTTACTTCTTCAAATAAAGCTTTTTTCTAATTTGTTAAATATATGTTAGCACAAGGGTTTCTATAAGCTTTTTTCGATTTAAATCTAGCTTAAATTAAACACAAGCAGGCAAGAAACTAACTACGTAACTGACTTGTTTGTGAGGTGAAAGCACATAAAATCATTGTTTTGTGTGTGTGTTTGAATGGGGAAATAAGGGTATTAGAGTTGAGCTGAGTGGTGGGATGTATAGAGTATTAGACTTGGGGTTATAAAGGGGCATGAAAGGCGTGTTAAGTGCTTACAAGCTTCTCCAAGTTGTGTTGGTGGTGGTTTCTTGCTGTATAGCGGTAGTATTGACAAAAGTTTGAGGGTTTGGTGGGTTCCTAAGTACTTTGATAAGAAAGAAGAAGATACTCCTCCTCAAATTAAAACTACATAGAAGTGTTTGGTTGTTTTCTTCTTTAACCGTCAGAGTAATGTATAACTATTACATGACAAGACTATGGTTTGACAAAACAGTAATCTCTTTGGCAGTGTATAATTCTGTCGGTTTAGTGTTCTATTTAGGATGATGATTATTTGGGTTTGTGGTTGTGGGTCTTGAAGCACTAGTCCTTTTTTATAGTGTCTGGAGTGCTTTTGGAATTCATTTTTTTATGTGTTTTTGTGTAGTGTGTCTGATCACAGTTAAGATTGAAGGGGTTCAGTTGGGAATTTTGTTTATTTTTTTTTTGAGTGAAAAGCTAAAGGACAAGGCAAAATCAAAGTCCTTGTTTGAACAATCTTGCAGTTCGTGTTCTAGAGTCTTAGTTCATAGGGCACCGTCAAAGGATAGAAAGGTTTGTTTTTTCTTTTTCCATAATTTTTTTTATATTAATCTTGAATTGTAATTATATTATTGAGTGATTCATTTCAATAAAAACTTTATGCTAGTGATAGTTATTTGTGCATGTTTCAGTTCTGTAATTGTCTGTCTCCAATTTCGGCAGAATTAATCAAGATATATATAAACAGTAAAAGGCCATCAACAAACTTCTGTAGAGATTAGTGGAGGAATCATTCCCTTAATTATTTGGATATATTATTGCTTTCATTCTAAACAATATTTATTTTTTGTACATCTTGAATTAGTTGAAGGACGTATATCTCAAATCAATCTAAATTGTTACTTTATTCTGCCATGAATGTATAGGGAATCTCATAATTTGGAAAAATATATATACAAAAATTATGTAACTTGATAAGTCAACAACACCTTGCACCTTGATACATATACATTTCGAATATAATTGGAGATGCATAGCATTAGACTTTTTAATTTATTGTTATTTTGGTTCAAAAAAAAATGAACGTCTAAATCTCTTTCATTTACTACACTATAACAAATAAGTTCTACCAATAAAATTAACTAGAGTTACTACTATGTGATATAACCATTTTTCTTGGAGAGTTTAATTTTGTTGGCCGTGGAGTTCATTACACCGTGTTATTTTTCCTTAAAATGACACTAATGCTTTACTTTGTGCCTTTCTTGACTAATTTGTGTAGATATGGATCGTGTTATTTATGAAAGGAGAAGAAAGATAATTGTTTTCTGTGAGGCTATTAGAAGTTTAGTGAATGTCGTAGGAATGTTTTATATGATTATTTGTGTTCATGCAATGGCACATCGTAAAAAAAATGATTAGGAAAGGAACTTTTTAGTAGGGAAACAATGCGTTTGTTAACCATGCATACCATGGTTTACGTAAGTGATAGTACTTGTATTGAGAACCTTCGAATGGATCGATATACGTTTAACAAACTTTGTCATATGCTTTACACACATACTATGTTAAGGGACACAAGGAATATACATGTCCAAGAGATGGTTGCAATTTTCTTGTACATACTTGCCCACCATGTTAAAAACAGAGTATGTGTTAGAGAGTTCAAACATTCGGGAGAGACAATTAGTCGATATTTTAGAAAGGTGTTGAATGGAGTTATACTTTTGCAACAACATTTACTTAACACACCGAAGGCAGTTTCTGAGGATTCTCAAGATTTCAAGTGGAAATGGTTTAAGGTATATAAATGTCTTTTGTCTTTCAAAATATTATTTCGAATTAACATTAAATAGTCATCTTTGCATGATGTAAACTTACGATTTTTCTCAAATATTGTAGAATTGTTTAGGAGCATTAGATGAAACATATATCAGTATCAAAGTGCCACAAGTTGACAAAACCTAGATATCATACGCGGAAGGCTAATATTGCTACAAATGTCCTAGGTGTTTGCTCCCTTTACATGCAAATTAATTATGTCTTGTCGGGATGGGAAGGATTTGCACAAGACTCATGAGTGCTTAGGGATGTTATTAGTCGTCCCAATGGTTTGGTAGTACCTAATGGTATGTTACTAACTAATAAACATATGAAAACTTTATTTGTAAGTGTTATCCACTAATAATTAATTCATTCAATCTTTAGGTTGCTACTACCTTGTTGATGCTGGGTATCCAAATGGTAAGGGATTCCTTGCTCCTTTTGGAGGCCAACGATATCACTTGAATGATTGGAGTGATAATTATCAACCTCAAACTCCCGAGGAGTTCTTTAATATGAAACACTTCAGTGCTAGGAATGTCATCGAAAGATGTTTTGGGTTGCTTAAGTTAAGATGGCCTATATTAAGGAGCCCTTCATGGTATCCAATAAGGACACATAATCGAATAATTATTGCTTGTTGTCTCCTACATAATCTTATAAGGCGAGAAATGACAAGTGATCCTCTAGAAACTGAGTTGGAGGAAGATGAGGAGAACCCTTTTTTTTATGATCCAGTTGGTGAACCAATCACTTGCATTGATTCATGCGAGGAGTGGACAAATTTTCGCGCAAATGTACAATGAGTGGATGGCATCAAGGAATGCCTAGATCAATGCCTTGTTGTTTTGCATTTATGTTTTATGATTGTAACCATCTATTTATAAGAGTTTATGATAACTTCTTTCTTTATTATTGTTAATCAACTATTATATTAAGTCAATTATGATGCGTTGGATTCCTTTATTAATCAACCACAATATCGTATCATATTTTTTGCACATAGGATAATGAATAAAAGGGGTGCGTTATCAAATAGCGAGGTAACTACAAAACCTAAATTGTATTGGACACTTGATCAAGATATGAAACTAGTGGAGTGTTTGCAAGAACTTACAATCAGTGGGTATTGGAAAGTTGATATTGGATTCAGGACAGGATATTTGCAAGAAGTTGAAAAGATGTTAGAAGAGAAGCTTCATGAGTGTGGTTTGAAAGCTTCCCCTAACATTGAGTCTCGAGTGAAAACATTGAAAAGGAAAACAATGGCTATTGCACAAATGTTGACCTAAAGTCGCTTCACGTGGGATGATGAGGGTTGCCAAGTGAAGGCAGATTATGTTGCATTTAAAACATGGTGTCAGGTAAGTATAAACAAGTTCATTACTTTGACAACAAATAGTACTTACTTTCTCTCTTTATGTATATATACACAAATGCTTTGAATATGATTGAATTTGAGTTCATTTTGGCTGCATTTTGGCTGAGATTTTAGGATGTATTTTATTGCAATTACGACACTATTTTAATATAATTGAATTTGAGTATCTTTGGGCTGAAAATTGGTGTTAATTTACTACACTTTGGGCACTGTTTTTTAGATAATTTGAGGGTTGATTTGTTGCAACTACAATGTAGGCTCACAAGGATGCAAAAGGGCTTAGGAACAAGTACTTCCCACACTATAATGCTTTGATCGAAATATACGAGAAGGATCAGGCAACTGGGGAAGGAGTATAGGAGAGGAGGACAATATTCATGCAAATATTCATAACATATCTGAAAATGATGATGATATTAATGCAAGTGAAGGAATTGAAGTCTCTAGCACCGAGAAGCACCATACTTCTTCCACAAGTCGAACTAAGGGCCGTAAGCGTGCTAAGACTTCAGATGGATATTCAAGTAGCCTTGGAGAAATAACAACTTCATTCAAAACTTTTGTTCAAAGTACGAATGAAAATATAGATAAACTAGCAAATGCTATTTGCATGAACCATGAGACGAAGCTTGGAAAAAAGGTGGTTGAGAGCTTGAAGAGTATTGATGGTTTGACTAGGGCCGATGTCATAAAGGCCGCAAGTATGATCATTGGTGACACTCCAAAATGCAGTTTATTCCTTGCCTTGGAGCCCTCTAATGACAAATTGTCATGGGTTCATGAACATATTGGGAGAAAATGATTGTGTTGTTTCCTTTTGCGTTCATGAGTTGTGATTTCTGAGGTTAATGGATTGTTTTTATTTGTTAGAATCCAGATAGGTGGCTTTTGATTGAAATAGTTTTTCACGGAATTCATTTCTATGCAAAATATTGTTCGGATATAATTAGACTTTATATTATGCGTATATTTATTTAGCAGTGGATTTATAATTGTTTGAGAAAGGCATTATTTTTTTAATTTTTGTAGGATAGTTATTAGTTAAGTGTGAAAATATTGTTTGAAACTTTTTTTCAGTTACATTGCCGCAAAATAATAATAAAAAAATGTTAAGAACTTTTTTCTTTTCTTTTTTTTTCTGTTATTTTTTTTAAATTACAAAAGTTGTAATTTTTTGAAAAATTAGTAGGAGATATCTTTTCATCTTATAAATGAAAGGGTATTTTTGTACTTGACATTTTATTCCTTTCCCATTCCCGGTTGAACTAAATATAGTAAAAGTAATGTAATATTCCAGGAATAGAATATTCATGTCTAAACCAAATATTGGCATTGCATCCTAGATGCCTGGAAAAAAGCTTTCCAGGAATCAAGTATGCCTATTCCATTCTCAAAACTCGAACCAAACGAGCCATCAACTAACTCTACTTTTGCTCATTAGTTAGATAAAAACTTAATTAAAAGAAAAATATATATATAGTGCTTATATATATATATATATGATACATTGACTCCATAGTTAGAAAATTAATATATATTTTTAGTTCTGAAGTCATAATCATATGATCAAATTATGCAGTCAATACGTGACATTCTTATTTTGGAACCAAAAACGTTGACATTGAATGTGTTGAATCAGTATACTTGACATCGTAATTTGCATTTAATTATTTTTTCAACTAAAAAGGAGAGTATTCGCAAGTTGGCTATTGTATATGAAATATAAATGTTCAACCTTTATACACATACACACAAACAAAAAAACCACTTAAATAGAAAAATTAACATTGAGTATTACTTCAAGTATTCAAAATTTCAATTTATTATCCCAAAACATCAATAAAGTTGTGACATTAATGCTTTTCTCTCGGTAGCTATTAATTAATAATCATATTTGTCAAGAAATATGGAGAGCCGCATATTAAAAAATAAATAAAAAATAGAGCCAAGTTTAATTTTCAGTTAGTCAGCCATCACTGATTCATTTTTCAAATCTCTTTTTCAATAAACTAGCCCATCCATTGAAAAGATTATATTTGTACTGTTAATGGGGCCCCATTTTCAAATTTCGCCGATGGCCTCGAAACATGCAGACCGGCCCTGATTGGCGGGTTGTTTAATTTCACAAAAAAAGAAAAGAAAAAGAAAGTACGTATGTATGTATAAAAATTAGTAAGAAGACTTTTCAAATTTGAGCATTCAGCCCGGGAGAAAACATTCTGAGTTCTCTCCTCTTAGGAAGGCAAGGGCCCAATTAATCGGTTTTGTTAACGAAGGAAGACAAACACAAATATTGGAGTATGAATAAGTTAACTTAGAGGGTGTTTGTTTTTACTTTTGAAAATTAAATGAAAGAGTATTAAATATTTAGAGGTGTAATATGATGTTTATTTTTTAAAATTATTAAGAGATTAGAGGTTATTTTTTTTATTGATTAAACATTACCATTAAGAGGCATTAGTCTCGCTGAACACTTAATACATAATTTAAACCACTGTTATATACATAAACATAAAACTCAGAATCTCATTCAAATAAAAAACAAACAGTATTTTTTGAATTTGAATTCAACATTTAGCACTCAATAATTAGTAATCAGCATTCAGCAATTAAAAGTAAAAAAAAAAACGCACTCTTAGTGGTAAAAACATATACTAAAATTTGAGAAATCCTAAGATTGAGTCACATATAAAATCAGATTTTCTTTGTTTAAGCTTTAAAATAAAGAAAAAGAAGCTTATACTTTTCTTCTTTTAATTCAAAAAACAAAAAAAACATAGACACACTTGTTTCCTTTTTAAAGACCTCTAAAAATTACTCCTCCCACATGGGCCCTACTATAAACTAATTTAGAATTCAGTTTTATAGAATTAAACAAACGTGAGAGTGGACCCAATAGTCCAAAATTATGTGCTGGCAAGGGGGTTCAATTAGGGGAATAAAAGGCCTACTAATAGAACATTTGGGCCCAATGCCCAATAAATTTAAATCCTCAAAATTAGATTTTGCCTTTTTGGTTTGGATTGAATTCATAGTGAGATTGAGAAGTATCAAACTAGGTTACAAAAGTACGTTTATATATAAATATAGAGAAATTTTTTATCCTAAAAGAAGTTTAAATTTTCTCCCTTATAAATATGCAAATTTTAGAGAGAATGAGATAGAATTCACACCCTCCCAAGTTAATATGTGGGCTAATGCCACATGAACAAAAACTTTTAGACAAATATATTTCTTTACCGCTTATCCAAAAAAAAAAGCTCCATATTTGCCTTGTTTCTAGCGAAGTTTAAACCATGCTCATTGGTGGGTAATGGCACCATGTGAATGATCACGTTTACATATAATAGGTTGATCCTTTATCTTTAATCATTGCATTATTGTAAAATGAATGTTTCATGACAAATAAACCCCCCAAATTTCGCAATCGAGGAAGTTTTCTTTATGTCTCAAATTTTGCAATAGATTTTTGTTTTAGTTTTATTAATTTATTTATTTAATAAGTTTATCTTCAAGTCAATTCTATAGTTCCTAAGAGAAAGTTATCCTCAAAAACAAACCCCTCATAATTAGATAGATGATGTTGTGATTAAATGCTCGGGGAGAAGATTTGATATTTTATGAATTATATGTTAATTTTATTAATTAATTAATTTGTATAATTTATGACAAGTGGGATTACTTTAATTATCTATATATTTTAATCAAGTAGTAATAGTAAAATTTTTATATGTATTTTGTTAAGTTTAATTTATTTATAAACCAGATATTCAATTTGAAAAGGAAGGAATTTAATGTAAAGTATCTTAAAAGTTTATACCCACATTTGTATAACAATATATATAATATGTCTAAAATGTCATAGTTCAAAGACGCGAAGATGAAGGGCGCCTTTTACCCTTTGAGTAAAAGGTTAGCAAAATTAATGGTTGCAAGAACACTTATTGATTTTCAGTAAAATGATGAAACATAACTCGACATACTTCTTACAGTTTTATATCCCTCTTGTATATAGTAGTTAAAGTATCTTAAAAGATTATACCCACATTTGTATAACATAATATATAATACGTACAAAATATCACAGCTCAAAGACGCGGAGATGAAGGCCTTTTATCCTTTGAGTAAAAGGTTAGCAAAAATGGTTGTAAGAACACTTATCGATTTTCAGTAAAACATGAAACATAACTTATCGTACTTTTTATAGTTTTATATTTCTCTTGTATATAGTATAGATTAACTTTATAGTCGAATGGTACATTAGTACTCTATACACACTCGAAGCTTGGTTCTTCATAATCCTAGTAGTTGACTCATTTCCTAGTCTTAGCATTCAATGTATATGATATGGCAAGAGTCTCACTATATACATGATGCTGAATAGATAAAATTTTATAATTTAACCTTGTTATGTGATTAAAATCAATACCTAAAGAATCAAATGTTAGCAATGAATTCCATTTACTTCATCATCAACCCTTAGACAACATCATAGCTTTCCTTTGGATCCACCTTTAGTGTTTTTTCTTGTTTTTCTCAAGTTGTATATATTTACCTTAATTATATGTGTAATATTGATCAAGAGAAAAATGAAAAACACAATTCATTCACCAATCTCTCAAATCGTCTCTCTTTAATTATTTTGACTTGGTATCAGAAGTAATCCTTTCACCGCCATATATTTCAAGTGCAGCCGTCCTCATCTTAGATCCCTGTCGTTTAGGTTCATCTAGATCGATTTCGTCGTTCAAATCGCGCCACCGCTCTTTCCTACCATTAACGTTAACGGCGCTACTAATGCCATTAGACGTTACAGAGAAAGTTAACGGTCGTTATCGTTAAACTTAATGCCGTTAGACGTTTCCTTCATGTTTAACACCGTTAGTCAAGAAGTTTCCATTTTTACATTTTGGTCCACAAAAGTTTCTATTGTTTACACTTTGGTCCAAAAAGTTCCTTTTTTTTATAGTTTATTATCATGACTGTTATTGCTGCATCGCAAGTCCAAATGGTTGAGGTGTCTGTTCGAAATTCTGAAAGGGGTTCCTCTGGCGATACTAAACTTAATGGTACCAATTATCGCATTTGGAAGAAAATTATGTCTGCTTTTCTCCGTAGGATACATAAAGTGAGACATGTAAATGGCACAATCAAAGCTCCCAATGAAGCAGATGCTGTGACTTTGGATATATGGGCAGACGATGATGGGTATGTGATGTCCGTATTGTACAAAGCAATGGCTGATGATGTGTTACAGATGGTAGAGGAGTGTGAAACCTCTGAAGCCATATAGAAGACGTTGGGGGACCTCTACACCACTGAATCTGACTTAATCTAGGTTCATGAATTAATGTGAAAAACTGACGGAATGCGACATAATGGGCAACCAGTGTCAGTGTTATTTACTAAATTGAAGAATGTTTGGGCAAAAACTGATCAGAAACATCTTTGTAAGATCAAGAATCCTGAGGATATTGTGTGGTACCAAAGGGAAAAGGAACTTGAAAGGGTTCATGCCTTCTTAGGAGGACTCGATGCTAAACATGGTAGTGCTAAAGGAGAGTTACTCAGCATGCCCAAACCTCCCAGCCTGACTACAGCCTTTGCATATATCAGCAAGGATGAATCCCAACAAGACAGTCCACCCCACCTAGGATTCAGTCCAAGCCACCAGCACCTTATAATCAACAACAGGGGTCACTTCCACTCCATCAACAACGACCTCCACCAGGCTCTAACCATTCAAAATGTACTTACTGTAATGAATTGGGGCATGTTCGAGAATCATGTTGGAAGCTATATCTGCATCTTAAACCTCAAAAGCATAGTTATCGTAACAATGGGAAATCTGCTACCTTTCAGTCGGTTCCAGAATCAGATTTCTATGGCATAACTGGACAGGATCATCACTCTTCTGGAGGGGCTACTCCCACTACATCAATTGCTGGGCGAGGTAATATCGGCATGACATTAAAGGTTTCTAATTTTGTTAATTTTGACACTTGGATTATTGATTCTTGTGCATCTAATCATATGACTTATGATAAATCATATTTTATTGAGTTGTCTCCCCCACCAGTGTTTTATGTTGTTAATGCTAATGGTGAAGCTTTTCATGTGTTAGGAACAAGGTATGTCCATATTACCCTGACTTTAAAAATTCATCATGTTCTATATGTTCCTGCATTATCTAATCATTCGCTATATATTCCCCAATTGAATACTAAATCCAAATGTTCTGTGACCTTTTATCCCATGTATGTACTCTTTCAAGATCTTTTAACCAGGGAGGTAATTGGACGGGGGTATTTGAGGGCCAGATTGTTTCATCTAGATTAGATGTACGTCGGGAGAGACCAGGAGCACCATCCCGCGCCATTTTGATCTCTAATTATGATAAACTAAGTGAAGTTTGGTTGTGGCATCGCCGTCTAGGGCACCCATCTTTTAGTATTATGAAAAAAACTATGCCTACTCTATTTATTGATGTTGATGAATCAGTTTTACGTTATAAAACTTGTGTTTTGGCTAAGAGTCATCGTACTAATTATTCCTCTAGTATTTTTAATAAAAGTCCTTTTAAATTGATTCATTCTGATGTTTAGGGGCCCTCTAGAAAGTCCACTATTTCTGACATGCGATATTTTGTGGTATTCATTGATGATTATATGAGGCTGTCATTGGTAGTCCTACTTAAAACCAAAGATGAAGTCTTTTCAGCCTTTCAAGTTTTTTGCAATCTTATTCACACACAGTATAACAGTACCATTAAAATTCTTCGGTCTGATAATGAGGGGGATTATGTCAATCACATTTTTCATGAATTTCTTCAAACGCATGGTATTGTTCATCAAACCACGTGTCCTCAAATGCCAGAACAAAATGGAGTTTTTGAAAGAAAATACCGACACTTGCTTGATATAGCTCATGCCCTTCTTTTTTGTGCTTATATACCTGAATACCTTTGGGGCAATGTGGTACAAGCTTAGACCTAAGAAAAATAGCTTGAGTGGTACAATTCAAAGCGAGTATAGGAGGACCTCTCTCCTCTCTTTCTTAATGTTATTTTTTAATGTTTAATCCGGCCACCATGTTTCCACCACAACACTCCTTTGATACCACCTACAGTTCACCTCCAAACCATCCCACCCCTCCGGAAAACCTTTTTCCCCCTTCGGACAACAACCATTTAATCCGACCAAACCACACTATTACATCTACACATTTTGACTATTACAGTCCCCTTCACCACCATCATTCAAGACTGCCTTCCATGGAAGAAATCACTCATCTTCTTGCATTACAAGCCCAGAATTAGCACAAATTAATGGCAGAACAATCACAACAGCAACACCTACTTTTTCACTTGCTATCAAAGCTTCCCACCAATCAGAAAGCTTCCCCTACAGCTACACCTCTAAATTGTGCAGTTTCACACAGTTCTGCAGTGGTTTCAGAAGTATTAAACCACAATTGGGCTTTACCTGTTTCATCTGGTTCAAGCTCAGTCAACCCCACTTCTACATTTCCACCCTCACATATCTACTCTACCACTCACACCTTTACCCGTCCTGCATCTGATGTTGACCAATCTGCTCCACAAGGTGCATTTTTACTTCAAGCCAGCCAACAAATTCCTTACACTATTCCAAACTCTCTTGTTGCAGTCCCCTTAGTTATACAGCTAACTGGTGGTCCTCATGCTACCGAGGTTGGGTCTGAAGGTACCTTAGATAAAGCTCTGGTCTTAATGCTTTAGCAGCAATCAAGAGATCCTTTACTAATTAACAATAGCTCTTCAACAGCCTCAGTTGCTCCTAGTAAAGGTTCGGATTTTTTGAATGCCAGTAATGATATTCAAAGGCCTTCAAACCCTAGTGTTTCTCACAACAATTAGTAAAATAATGGTGTCCGTACAAACATCATTGGGGTGGAGGATGATAATATTTTGGCGCCAAATAACACTTCTCTCACTACTTCAGACAACACAAAACTGCCCACAGTTTTGAATGGTGGTACTGCTGTTAAATCCCCCTGCCATAATAGTTTAACCAATAGTCCTTCAGCACAGCCTGTTGCACAGTCTACTGAGCTTTTTCTATCAACTACTGCAGCTGCAAACCCCACCAACCCATCTTTTCCAACGGCTATTCACTCAACTACTATCAAGACTAAAACCTATGCTGATGTTCTTCTTCCCAGAAACACTCCAGCTCAACCAGTTACATCCCAACTGCCTACCCATCATCGAAATGGTTCTCTAGTTACCATTAAACTAGATGAAAATATATACCACAAAGTCTTGCAAAAATGTACCACCAACCTTATTGGGAGAATGATTCTCCATTGTGGTCAAACTCCGGTCAAAGCTATTGATCTTCAAGCTTCTCTCACAGCCATTTGGAAAATTGATCCTAACTGGACCTTTACACCTATTGGCAAAGGTTATTACGTCCTACATTTCAAAAACTAATTGGATTTTCAGAAGATACAAAATTATGGTCAAACTAAACTCAAGAATTGATTTTTAAAACTCTCCAAATGGGTACCAGATTTTGTTCCGAGTAGGCAAAAACACACCATTGCCCATGTTTTGGTTAGAATGCATGATCTTCCATGGGAGTATCTTGATGATGATTTGGTTTTCTCCATTGCTGGAGCAGTTGGGACTCCTTTGCAAATAGACCCACACACCAGTTCTAGATCTCTTGGGCACTTTGCTATAGTTGAAATAGATGTAGATCTCAGCACAGAACTACCACAAAAAGTTTTTGTTGAAAGGCAAGGTTTGAATTTTAAAGTTCCCTTCACCTATGAAGAACTCCCCGCATTTTGCTCCCACTGCCACACCATTGGCCATTATGTTACTGAATGTAGAACCTTGTTAAAGGCACAACATACTCATTCTCTGAACCAATCTGACAATGATAGCCACAAGCCCAGAAATGATCCTCATCCAAAATCCAAAAATAGCTCCCAAATGGCCACCAAATCTAATATTGTTGCTAAAACTGCCATCAATGTTAATGGTCAACCTTCCCACACTAATTCCATGGTTGAATCCCTGCCCACAGTGTCTTCTCTTCAACAAACAAACAATAATATCACTAGAAATCCGAGTACCCCTCCTCCCAATGATAGCTCTAATACCTGTCCAACATATATTATTTCCTCTGACAGTATTGAACCTTCATTTGCTTTTAATGTTCATCCTTTTTCACCAATGCAAATGACACCCAGTACACCTGATACTAGCCTTATTGCTACCACACCTCCTCAATCAAACCCCACCATTAATGTGATTTCAAGCAGCTTCGACTCTTTTATTCCTGACTCTTTTGAACCTCCTACACACCATGCAAAACAGTCTCATGTTTTAACACCCATCTCCACTGGCACTAACATTAATGTCATTACTTCAAACCCTCACACCACAGAGCCTTTCACTCCCACAACCAATTAATTTACTCCTCTCAATGGTAAATTCTGTGGTGATGAAGAAGAGGATAAATTTGAGAAAACCACATCTAATCATGAAAAAAAATTTGTTTCTGATTCCTTTAGCCCTTCATCTCTCAGTTATTCAGTAGGCACGGAATACACTCCTCATTCAGAGGAAACTGTTAAGAAGTGCAAGTTGAAAGAATCTGATTACATCCCTGTAAACAAACCTCCCTCCAATAAGCAACTCAGAAAACAAGCACAAAAAGAGGAAGTTGCCAGAAAGGAATTGTTGCAGGCAGGTCTATCTCCTTTTGCCATCCAGGAATTGAATGTTATTGAATAGAGAAACAAATCTTTCACTGAGAATCATATTGCTAATGGGAATTCTTCTCATAGCTCATCTCATCTTTATAAATCTTAATGAAAGTTTTAGCCTCGAACGTTAGAGGTTTGAGCAATTCTCAAACTCAATTCACTCTTAAAACCATTTGCTATCGCCACGCACCTGATATCCTTTGTATTTCTGAACCTATGACCACCTTTGATAAAATTCCATGGTTCTTCTGGCAGCACCTTGGCCTAACTCTCACCTGCCTAAATGAGAGAGGTAACCTCATCCCCAACCTTTGGATCCTTCACAACCAAAATGTCTCTAACATTTAGGTAATTCTCAACACCAATCAGCAAATTACCATAACTGCTACCCCGGAATATGTGGCATGCATGATCACTTGTGTCTATGCTAGTAATGATCTCATAACTAGAAGACAACTGTGGAAATCTTTCTCCCAACTCCATAACAACCAAAATCTCCCTTGGTTAGCTATTGGAGATTTCAACTGCATTCTTGATGCTCATGAAAAAAGGGGTGGCAATCTCCCTAACCCTACCTCCTGTTCTGACTTCAAAAACATGACTGACAGTTGCAACCTTATTCACATTGACTCCACAGGCCCTCTATTCACTTGGTCCAGATCTGGTAATAATACAGTCCAAGTCAAACTTGATAGAGCCATTTGTAACAGTAATTGGTTCAATGCTTGGCAAAATGTGAATTGCCTCACTTTTCCAAAAATCCATTCTGATCATCACCCCCTCCTGTTTTCCTCAACCAATCATGTCTATGGTGGTCCTAAGCCCTTTAAATTCATTGCTACTTGGGCAAAGCATAATCAATTCTTGGAGGTTGTCAAACATTCTTGGGATAAGCCTTGTGACTCCATATGTCCTATGGTTACCCTCAAATGGAAACTCAAAGTGCTTAAAAAAGATCTCATCATTTGGAACAAAAAGGTTTATGGCAATATTCATGACAATGTGAAGAAGGCTATGGATCAGCTTCAGTCCATTCAGAATCTTATAGACATTAGTGGCTATGTAGGTAGCTATGCTGATGATGAAATCAAAGCTAAGAAAGATCTACACACAGCCCTTGGTTTTAAGGAAAGTTTTTGGAAACAAAGATTAAGAATCAAATGGTTGGCAGAAGGAGATAAAAATGCCAAATTCTTTCACAAAATTGCTGATCATAAAAGAGCCACCATCATAATTTTTCATCTTAAGAATGGTAACTTTGTCATTTATAATCCAGTTGACATTAATAACCATATCACCAGTTATTTCCAAACCCTGTACTCCACCTCCAATAACATCATTTCCAATGGCCTGGTTAAAAAACTTATCCCTCATTCTGTCACCCCTCAGAATAATTCTGCCCTCACCACCATTCCCACTTACCTAGAAATTAAGACTGCAGTCTTCAACCTTAGCCCTCATTCAGCCCCTAGTCCTGATGGCTTTAATGGTCTTTTTTTTCATACATGCTGGGATATCATCTCTACAGAATTATGTCTAGCTATTAAACAGTTCTTCACTTATAACTGGCTCCTCCCTGGCTTCAACTCTAACTTCATAACCCTCATCCCTAAAACTCCAAACGCAGATAGCATAAGCTCCTTTAGACCTATTGCTCTTACAAATTTTGCCTTCAAAGTGATCCCTAAAATTATCTCTAAAAGGCTTGCTTCTATTGTCCCCAAACTCAACTCTGCCAACCAAACTGCCTTAAAAAAAGGCAGGAACATTCACCACAGCATTGCTTTAGCTTCTGAATGTTTCAATTTGCTGGACATAAAAACTTATGGTGGTAACATTGCCATAAAGATAGACATTGCTAAGGCTTTTGATACCCTTGATTAGAACTTTCTTTCATCAGTCCTTAAGGCTTTTGGATTCAACTAAACCTTCCTTAATTGGATTGACACTCTCCTTAAATCTGCCAAGCTATCTATCCTCATCAATGGATTCCCCCATGGTTATTTTTCTTGTGCTAGAGGGGTAAGGCAAGGTGACCCTCTTAGCCCTTTACTTTTCTGTCTGGCTGAGGAAGTGCTTAGCAGAAGCATCAGTACCATGGCAGTTGACAATGCTTCTTTTCATGGCATTTTTTCTCCCAGAGGTGCCACATCTCCTTCCCACATTCTGTATGTTGATGATATTTTGATCTTTAGCAATGGTTTCTCTGCTAGCCTTAAAGTTGTTATGAAAATCATTAAGGACTATTCTGACATTTCGGACCAAGTTATAAACCACTCAAAAAGTAGAGTTTTTATAGGTAAATGGGCTGCCAACAGGAGGCACACTATCTGTAAAATCCTCAATATGGAAAGGGAGGTTTCCCCATTTTTATACCTTGGTGTCCCTATTTTCAAAGGCACTCCCAAAAGATCTCATCTTCTTGTGATTGCTGACAAAATCAAGAGTAAATTAGAGGGTTGGCAAGGCAAACTGTTGTCCATGGCTGGTAGAGTGGAATTAGTTAAAAATGTGGTCTCTCCAATGCTTCTTTATTCAGTTTTGATTTACAAATGGCTAGTTCTTCTTCTTAAACAATTGCAACAATAGGTCAGAAACTTTATCTGGTATGGGGAAATTCAGTCAAGGAAAATCATTACTGTTGCTTGGCACAAAGTTTGTTCCCCCACTACAGCTGGTGGACTTGGTCTGAAAAATCTTGTGATGCTTAACCAAGCAGCTCTCCTCAAGTTCACATGGGAGGTGATCAAACAAAACTCTCTTTGGAGTCAATTCATGATAGCTAGATTTAACATCAAATTTTGCCAATCTCAAACCTCCTACAAGTCCTCCTCCATCTGGCCTGGCCTCAAACTCTCCCTGGCCTCAAACTCTCCCTGGCCATCATTAAGCTCCATGCGAAATGGATTGTGGGATGTGGTTCTGCCATTCAAATTTGGTATGATGATTAGTGCAATGACATTCCTCTCCCCCTTCCTCATATTCCTAAGGACCAATGCTTGAACCAATGGATCTCCAATAATGAATGGAATACTCCTTCATAGCTGAGAAGTTTTTTCCCTGTTTTCAACAACTTAGTCACAGCCATCCCCCTGCCTATTACTCCAACTGTTGATGTGATTATTTGGCCTTTTTCTCCAAAAGGCAATCTCACTTTTAGTGATGCATACACTTTCTTCCATAAATACAACTATAATTCCACCTTCAAGTACATTTGGAATTCATTCACTCCCCTAGAGCCTCTGTTTTTGTTTGGAGGATGCTTCATAATGCTATTCCCACACAAGTCCCCCTTCAGCTGAAAGGCATTACCACTGCCTCCAGGTGTTGTATGTGCCTACACTCCACTGAAACTACCTCCCACGTCCTGCTTCACTGTGGTTTTGCTTTCTCTGTCCGAAAGTGGTTCTTCTCCATCTTCAACATTCATTCTTTTCCCTCATCTTCTGTTACTGATCTGTGGAATTTCATTACCTCAAAAAAATGGAGTTCCCAAATCTTCAATGTGTGGATTATAGGTGCCTCTATTGTTTTTCATAAAATTTGGGCTACTAGAAATGATATCATTTTAAACAATTCAAAATTAAACCTCACAATTTTTAAACATCATCTGACTGCTCGTATTTCTGAACTTAATGATTTTATCCCTGGGTTTATGTCAAACACTGTGGAGGATCTTCTTATTCTTAAAAAAAAAATTCAATTTAGCTTGCAAAGTTAAACCAAGCTCCAAAATCACTGAAGTGATATGGACTCCCCCTCCTCCAGGCTGGCTGAAAGTTAACACTGATGGTATGGTTAACGGCTGCCCTGGTCCTGCCTCTATTAGAGGAATTTTCAAAAATTGTAGGGGTTTCTACAAAGGTGCTTTTGCAGGAAAAAATGGTAAGCATAATGCATTTTATGCAGAACTTAGTGCTCTCATTCAAGCCATTGAACATGCCTAGATCAATGGCTGGAAAAAACTGTGGATTGAGATGGATTCTAAAGCTGCTCTATTGTGCCTCCTCAGCACCCACTCCTTCGTGCCTTGGCAGCTTGCCACAAGGTGGGTTAGCTGTAGGTTCTATTTACAACATATGTCTTTCTTCGCTTCCCACACTTATAGGTGTGAGAATCCGCAAATGCGACCCCCGGGTCTAGTCCCTGTTTGGATGGGCGTCTGGGACGTCGAAAACTGGTTTCGTCATCCCATTTGCTAAGAGTTGTTTTTCTTTGTTGATTCATATCAAGTGTCCCTATGTTTTTATTTCTAGATACAGGAGGGTTCGTTCAGAGTCGCCAGCATGTTTTACGAGAAAATAGACAAAAAGGGTTTGTGTAAGAGGAAAGGCTATAGACAAACCTTTCTTTACACGTTTATCTGTAAAATCGGGATTCTATAGGGTTCGGAAACTATATTACGGTTTGGGAAGGTGTTAAGCACCCATTCCGCCCTTTCGGTCTCTAGTGGCCTTTTATATGTTTATTCTATGTTGAACAACTTGGATGCTTTTACCGACAGTCTACTACTTTCTAAGTAAAAAAAAAACCTAAATTGGGAAAACGGGAAAAGGGATAAAAACCTTTATGTTCCGAGATCCGATGTTTTTATGTTTAAAAGATGTAAATGACAAATGACAAAAAAACCCTTTTATTTTGAAAGAGTATTCCTTATTATTTCCTCAGATAATGACGGTTTTTCTCGAGTTGTGATTATTTTGGAAAAGTTCGGATCTTTATGTCGGGACTAATTCAATATGGAATTTGAACTCTTTGAGGAGAGTTTTTATCAGACACGTCGCAGTCTATGAAAAAGACAGGATATGTTGATTTTAATTCCTAGATAAGTCTTATCAGTCCGGGGTTTTGGAAATAGGATTTATCCGGACGATAATGTACTTACTCTTCTGGTTTTGAAGATGGTGTTTATCAGGGTCTTTTGTTTTGAAAACGGTAGACTATTTGTAACTTGACAATAAGTTTATTCAAATAAAACGTGGACAGAACAATAGAAGTAAAACAAGTACACATATATCTAATTTTAAATACTATAAGGGATTTTCTTTACCTTCCCGACGAGAATAATAATAAGAAAGAAAATATAATACGGCAGAGAGATCTCCGGCGATAATAATCTTCTCTTTCTTCAGATATTTCCGAGAGATCGATTCCAGAGACGGGACACGTCGAGTGTCGAGAATAGATTCAATGATTCTTCAGAAATAAGACGATAATAGAAAATGCTTGATAATAAAATCAGACTAAAGCTCCCAAATTCTCAGATACAATTCCCTTTTTTTTTCAAACCCTTGGGGGTGTTGGCCTATTTATAGTGCTCGGGTGAGATTGTCGCGCGACATTCCCCCAGAAAGGGAAAGTGTCGCTCGACATTTCTCTTTGTCGCGCGATAATCCCATTTCACTGTACCTGTTTGTCGCACGACGAATGGCTGAAGTGATGTGTTCTGACACTGTGATGTGTCAGAAAGTTGGTGGTCGGGTGCAGAGGGGTTTGTCACGCGACATAGGAATGATTGTCGCGCGACATATCAGGGATTGTCGCGCGACAATGTGATATGTCGTGCGACAATCTCTCTAAAAAATATGTTTGTTGGCCAACAAACTCTCCTGGGTAGTTTCGGGTGCTCGGGTGGGTCCCGGACCAAAAAAATAGTAGTTCTCGAAGGTCGTTAGGGTTCTTGCCGGGGTCACGGATCGGGGTGTCTACAAACCCTCTCGACTCATGCTCCTTGCTTGCAAGGGCTTGAGGCGACTGGAAGAGACCATGATCCATGGCTCCCGCATGAACTCTAAGGAAGTGTATGCATGCAGAAGTGTTTGTGAATGCCTCCGAAAAGGGCTTGTGCCTGTAGGAAGGACTTACTCTGCCTCTTTGAAGAGGGCTTTTGTTACTTTATTTGCTCTTTCGAGGACTTTCGCTTGCTCCACTTGCCTCAGATGGGAGGGCTACCATTGTGCCTCTCTGGGAGGGCTTAACCTCAGGTGGGAGGACTACCATCGTGCCTCTCTGGGAGGGCTTAACCTCAGGTGGGAGGACTACCATCGTGCCTCTCTGGGAGGGCTTAACCTCAGGTGGTAGGACTACCATCGTGCCTCTCTGGGAGGGCTTAACCTCAGGTGGGAGGACTACCATCGTGCCTCTCTGGGAGGGCTTAACCTCAGGTGGGAGGACTACCATCGTGCCTCTCTGGGAGGGCTTAACCTCAGGTGGGAGGACTACCATCGTGCCTCTCTGGGAGGGCTTAACCTCAGGTGGGAGGACTACCATCGTGCCTCTCTGGGAGGGCTTAACCTCAGGTGGGAGGACTACCATCGTGCCTCTCTGGGAGGGCTTAACCTCAGGTGGGAAGACTACAATTGTGCCTCTCTGGGAGGGCTTTAACCTCAGGTGGGAGGACTACCATTGTGCCTCTCTGGGAGGGCTTTTGATCTGTAAGAAGAAAGAAAATTGCCTCTGGGAGGGCTTTCGTGAGTAACTTTGCCTCTAAAGAGGGCTTGTGTTATGATTTGCCTCCGAAGAGGGCTTGTGCTTGTTTTCTTGGTGAATTTTTAATTATTCTCTCTTGGACTGCTAGAGTGAGAGAGAGAAATCCTCGTGAGGGTGAAAAAAGCTCCTCGAGGTCTAATTTTATCCGGATGTCCGTTTTCCTGCATCTTTCTTGAACTTCAATCCCATGTTTTCCTCGAGTGAGGATACTTCTCTCAGAAGGCAGTTTTCAATTTTCCTTTGCTTTTCGCAGCGTGATGATTCAAGGTTTTTCCAAACCATCTCTTCTTTATCGTGCTGAAAAGAAAATTTGTTTGAAAGTTCAATCTCTGATCTTTTTTCTTTTTAGTTTTCTCTTTTGGTGGGCCCACATCGTTTTCTGTTTTTCGATGCCCTTATTTCTCCCTCTTTTGGGAAAGACTTTTCCTGGCCTTCTCTGTTTTTGACCAGGAGTCTTTTTATCCCTTTGTTGCGATGAGGAGCCTTACTCACCCAAAACGAAGCCCTGAGCCGGTTTTTGGCCTAGCTGTCACTTTTGGTGTGGCTCTCCCTGTCACTCTACATTTCTGTTTCTCTCGCTCGCTCCGGGCGCTCATACGGGTTCTTTCTCTTTTCTACTCTTTTCAATTTTTTCTATTCCCGTCTTATCTTGGCATTTTGTTTTTTCTCATTGATGGTCTCGTTCTTTTTTGTGAGATCAGAGACTACTTTAATCGTGGCATTATGTTCTCGCATTTTTTCTGAGAGATGATTTGGAAGTCTTTTCCTCGAATTTTTGTCATGGGTGTGCGATTTTTAGCAATTTTTTGAAAACTGCTTCTTTGAAGTACCCCGCAGGAGAAAAGGTCAAAAAAATCAGGGGAAGGGGGGGTTTGTCGCGCGATACTTCGGTGTCTGGCTCTTTGTCGCGCGACAATGTGGCCATTTGTCGCGCGACAATGTGGCCATTTGTCTTCTTTTAAGTGCGGATAATACCTTGCTGAGCTCATTCCACCTCATTCTCTCCTTTCTCTTTCTCTCTCTAGCTCTCCTTTTGTCTTCTCTTAAGTGCGGAAGCCCTGACGCTTTTTCGACTTTTCGACTTTTCCATATTTTCTACCTACACCAATGGACCCTGCCCATCCCGACAGATTGGAGGGTGACCAGGAGGAGGTCACCTTCACTGACGCTCAGGGCGTTCTTCACTGCAGCCCTCACCATGACGACTGGGCGGACCTCGATTGGTATGGTGAGGATGGGATAGACCGCGGTCGGGCGGTGGTTTATCGAGACGCTATCCGGGCTGCTCCGGTCCCGGACATTCCGTGGCTTTTGATGGAGCCTGTTTCTCACGAGATTCATCGTCGATCTCTGGTATGTCTTCTTTTCGTGTTTTTATCTGTTCCGTTTACATGTCGTTTCCTGTATTTATTTTAAACAATGTTAGTATGCATGTCTGCTTAGAAATAACGTCCGATTTAGCGAACATATACTTTTACCTGTGATACCTCTTAGGTTTTTAGAAAACTACATCATGTACCCTTGTAACTCTATAACTCTCATAATTACACCAAAGTACCCTCAGGTTTTGGAAAATTACATAATTTACCCATGTAACCCTATATCTCTCAAAATTACACAAAAGTACCCTTAGTTTTTGGAAAATTACATAATTTACCCCTATAGCCCTATATCTCTCATAATTACACCAAAGTACCCCCAGGTTTGGAAAATTACATAATTTATTCCTATAACCCTATATCTCTCATAATTTCACCAAAGTACCCTCAGGTTTTGGAAAATTACATAATTTACCCCTATAACCCTATATCTCTCATAATTACACCAAAGTACCCCCAGGTTTGGAAAATTACATAATTTACCCCTATAATCATATATCTCTCATAATTACACCAAAGTACCCTCAGGTTTGGAAAATTACGTAATTTACCCTTATAACCATATATCTCTCATAATTACACCAAAGTACGCTCAGGTTTGGAAAATTACATAATTTACCCCTATAACCCTATATCTCTCATAATTACACCAAAGTACCCTCAGGTTTGGAAAATTACATAATTTACCCCTATAACCTTATATATCTCATAATTACACCAAAGTACCCTCAGGTTTTTGGAAAATTACATAATTTACCCCTATAACCCTATATCTCTCATAATTATACCAAAGTACCCTCAAGTTTGGAAAATTACATAATTTACCCCTATAGCCCTATATCTCTCAGAATTATACCAAAGTACCCTCAAGTTTTGGAAAATTACATAATTTACCCCTATAGCCTTATATCTCTCATAATTATACCAAAGTACCCTTAGGTTTTGGAAAATTACATAATTTACCCCTATAGCCTTATATCTCTCATAATTATACCAAAGTACCCTCAGGTTTTGGAAAATTACATAATTTGCCACTATAGCCCTATATCTCTCATAATTACACCAAAGTACCCTCAGTTTTTGAAAAATTACATAATTTACCCCTATAACCCTATATCTCTCATAATTACACCAAAGTACCCTCAGTTTTGGAAAATTACATAATTTACCCCTATAGACCTATATCTCTCATAATTACACCAAAGTACCCTCATAACCCTGTACTCGTTCTTTTGTCTGCAGTGGGTTGGCCGTGGTTAGGGTTCCCCTAACACAATCTCTTTGGAGTGGCGACAAGCACCGGCCCCTGTCTAGGAGTTGCTCCTTGCGACTCCTTTCGGCTCTTTCTTTGATGCCCTTCTGGAGCGGATGTCTAGAGCAACTACGTTGGTGTAGGCTTTGGCCTGCCACTGGTGGGATACCACCCATACCTTCCACTGGAGCTGGGGGGCGATGACGATGACCCCCTCGATTTTTTTGCTTTGATCGGGATTCCTTCAGGGGGGTCCCTATTCAGATTGACGTTCCTTTGCGCTTGACGGCAGAGGGTATCGTAGGTGCACTTGGGTGGTTTCCTGAGCGACGGAGTTCAGGCGATACGATCCCCCGGGCGGTTCTGGTCACGTGCCTGGCCACAGAGAGAGCTCGCTTGGTTGCTTCAGAAGCTTTGATGACTCGTCAGGAAGCGCGTCAGTATGCTCGCGTCCTTCTTCTACTGACGCTCCATGATCTGTTTGAGGACCGTGGGGGGGACAGACCCATCTCTGGTGGCTGCCCTATCTCCGGGATTTCAGCATCATGTTCGACTATGATTGGGGAGGCTTCATTCTCGCAGTCCTATATGATGCCATGGACCAGGTTTCTCGTCATTTAGCCCTGAACCTTAAGGGCTTCTCATTGCTGTGGGAAGTACATACTCTTGTTCCCTTATCCTTGTTCCAGTCCTTTACTTTTTATTATCTGTTGTTGCTGATATCCTTTCTATCTCTTCTTCAGAGTTGGTTCGTGGCGTATACTCGTTTGGGTCGCACCCAGGTGGATCTCCTCGTCGAGAACGAGGACCAGTTCCCTTTTCTCCGCCGATTCATTGCGGGGAACTACAGGGCTCCCTACGTATACCGGACTCGGGAGACCGGAGCTGCTGCCGTCCATGACCTGTTGGAGGAGCAGGTAAATATCTTAGTACTCCTTCTTTTTAATAAATAAAAATGAAAAATAGAATATAAATAACTAAAAAATAAAATTTTGTTCTTCTTTGTAGATTAAGTGGGCCCTCTAGGGGGATCTGGGCCTTCACTTCAGATATGGCCGCGCTCTGACTGCCTTGAGGACCAGGCGGCTGATCAGGGATGAGTACGGCCTCCATTTTTACTTGGGCGAGAGGGTCATTTGCCAGCATACACCGGCGTAGTGGCCTCGAGTTTCGCTATTTCCACCGATTCTGATGAGGCGGACGGGCGAGATCGATCCAGTGACGGTGCAGGCTTTGGTGGATGGTCTCGGCTTTCAGACGTTCGCTAAGGAGGGGGACTATGCTATTTTCGTTGCCCGCTATTTGATGAGGGAGCCGAAGGGGACTCGGGGACGGGTCTTCTATGATAGATACCGGGCGTTGGGAGGTGATCCCAACTATATACGAGGACAGACCCACTTAGCTAGGATGGTCCCGGGTCACCTGCCACCTGTCCCTGATCAGAGGGACAACATTTCAGATTCTGACGATGATGATCCTGAGGGAGAGAGGGGCGTCCCTGCTGGTGCTGAGGGAGGCGGTGATAGGCCTGAGGGTGGTGATGATAGACCCGAGGGCGGTGAGGGAGGTGGAGCGGCGGTTGTTCCAGAGCAGCCCCCTCAGACAACGCATAGAGAGGAGCAGCCTGCTGGCCCTTCAGTGTCTCCAGAGGTCCTCTTCGATGCTGCCGAGGCTGCTGAGGGGAGAGCTGGGTTTTCCGAGCGATCCTGGGAGCCTGCAGACCTAGGGGCAGATTATGAGCAGTTTGGGCGGACCCCTCCTGCTGCTGCTGCTGCTGTTTTTAGTGGGGTCCCGCCTCTGAGAGCGACGGCCGTAGTGGATCCCCCAGGTGTTCGTACCTTCGCTACACTGACTCCGCTTCCGTCGGCTGTTATGGGCCCTCCGGCCCGTTCCGTCGGCTGGAAAGGGGTTTGTCGCGCGACAAACAGGCACAGGACCCTCTTTTTTGCTATAAATACACCCATCTTCCTTCCTTCATCCCCACATCTCTCCAAAATGTCTTCTTATCGCACAAATTCTGATTTTTCTTATGTTGAAGCTCGAGATGCTTTGATATCTTTTGAAAATGGCTTGAACTTTGGTGCATTCAGTCCTCTAGCAGGCTGGTGCCATCGCCCTGTAGATTTTTCCTTTCTGTTAGGCGCTCTGTATTTTTGGAGCCCTGCGGATCATCTTTTCTGCTTTGGGCTTGACGAGCTCTGCCCGACTTATGAGGAGTTTTCCTGGCTGTTATGTTCCGACGTTTGTCTCCCGATGGCAGTTCCCATAGAAGAAATCGGTCCTCGAGATATGCTGATTGCTCTGTTAGCCATTCCCCAAGCGGCCTGTGATGGTTTTATTTTCGACGGACTCCTTGACCTTCATAAAATGGTGAGGTTCTTTCATCGTTACGAAGATAGGGCCTCCTACAGTGTGGGGCGTACTGCGGCGGCCTTAATCTGCCTTGTCTCTGATATGTTACTGGTGACGGGTTCCTCCCGTGTTGATCCGACTATTCTGAGTTTGATCTATCATGCTAGAAATGGAGAGTCCAAAGTGCCTATCGTTCTTGCAGAGACTTTGAATGGCCTGGATGATATTCAAAGGGGGGCTTCACCCTTCTTCAGGGGAAGTCCGCGCTTGCTTTACATGTGGCTGTTAGAGCATTGCCGATCGGTGGGTTTCAACGGGGTTCGGCTCGACAATCCGACTCATTTCTTCCATCGTCCTCTCTTTGGTGCTTTGACCATGTCTTCCTTTGATTGGGCGGTGTGGTGTTTGGAGAACTTTCGTGCCATACGGTGGAACATCCCTTGGTGGAAGCTGAGGGCGATGGTGCTTAGTACCGGGGGACAGAATTATGTTCGGCTCCGTGGGCTCTGGTTTACCTCCTTTTATCTCCCATGACGTCTTCTTCGGCAGTTCAATGTTCCTCAGGATATTCCTCTTGGCCTGAACAACTTCTCCTCTGAGTCCAAATTTGTGACCCAGCATGTCTCTTTATCAGTGGAGAGGATGTGGCGTGCTCGGCTGACTCGACAGTTCAACTATGCTCGTTTCGGTATTCCCAGGCCCCTCCGGGCTGACATTATCCACTCTTGCTGGCAATCTCTAGAAGAAGAGCTGATTGATGACCCCTTCCAAATGGAGTGGTTCCGATTCATGGATTCTGAGCCTACAGAGAATAACATTGTTTTTGCGTACCAGATTTTGGATGAGGCTCGAATTGATTTGGCTACTGAGGACCAAGTGTGGCCAACCCCTAGGAATTAGTTCCTTCTTGTATGCTGTATTTCCTTTGTAACTTTCGGTGTTCTGAACCTCCTCTTAATAATATACAAAGGACTGCTTTGTGGAAAATAAATTTCTTTACAATGTTTAAACCGGGCCTGAAGTCACTTCTCAGGTTGCCTACGTTCCCCTTTTGATTTTTTCAAAGAACAAAAGCTTGAGTTGGGGCTCAGGTTTACGTAATTCTTATCTATACATGTCATGCTTATTGGTAATACTTCTTCAAACGATCCATATTGACTGGTGAATGCAGTAATTGTCCGTCTAAGTCTGCGAGTATGACGGCTCCCCTAGTGTCAATCTCTTTGACGATATATGGCCCAGTCCATCTCTGTCCGAACTTCCCTCTAGGGTCTCTGGCTGGATCTCGAATTTTTTTCAGCTCGATGTCGTTCTCATTGATACCCCGAGTCTTCACTTTCTGGTTAAATGCTCGAGCAATTCTCTTCTGATATCCTTGATGGTGGTATGCGGCTTTTAATCTCTTCTCATCTAGCAAGGCCAGCTCGTTATAACGTGCCTGGACCCACTCCAGGTCATTGACTTGATTCTCTAGCATTACTCTGAGAGAGGGAATCTCTAACTCAACAGGGAGGACTGCTTCCATCCCATATGTGAAAGAAAATGGGGTTGCCCCGGTGGAGACCCTCTCGGTGGTGCGGTATCCCCACAATGCATAAGGTAATTTCTCTGGCCAGTCCCGATAGGTGTCGGTCATTTTGCTTAGGATATTCTTCAAATTCTTGTTGGCAGCCTCGATTGCCCCATTGGTTTGCGGTCTATACGGCGACGATTTGTGCCGGGTAATACCATATTCCTCCATGACAGAATTAGCCTCTCCTTCGAAATGACTACTGTTGTCTGAGATGATCTCGTGTGGGACCCCATACCAGCAGATGATGTTCCGTCGGATGAATCGGGCAACTTTTCTGGCGTCAAGGGTTTGAAAAGACTCGGCTTCTACCCATTTGGTGAAGTAGTCGATGGCCACTAATATGAATTCATGACCGTTGCTGGCTTTGGGTGAGATCTTTCCGATGATGTCGATTCCCCAGCTCGCGAAAGGCCATGGGGGGGTCATGTTGTACAACTCTTTTGGAGGAAGTTTCTGAGATTTGGCATAGATTTGGCACTTGTGACAACGGCGTACATGGTTAATGCAGTCGTTCTGTAGGGTAGACCAGTAATAGCCTTGTCTGATGATCTTTCGGGCAAGTGTATGACCGCTCATATGAGGTCCGCAATCACCCCTATGTATTTGATCCATTATTTTGATGGATTCTTCCTCGGTGAGACATTGGAGATGAGTACAGTCGTAGTTCCTTTTATACAGCTTTTCGGCACAAAGTATGAACCTCGATGCTAACCTCCTGAGTGCGACCCGCGTTCTCTTATCTGTTTGCTCGGGATACCGATGATTTCTCAGTAGATTCCAGATGTCATAAAACCATGTGGTTGAATCCCCATTCTCTTCATTCTCTACCTCAAGGGCCATGCAATGTGCAGGTCCAGATCTTTTTTGTACTGTAAGAGTAATTTCTTCCATCCCCTCCGGGATATCGATCATGGATGCCAGAGTTGCTAGGGCGTCAGCAAAACTATTTTGTGACCTGGGGACATAGTAAAACTCCGAATGTTTAAATCTTCTTGCTATATCTTCTAACCCGGCAAGGTAAGGGACTAACTTCTCATCTCTGATCTTCCATTCCTTCAAAACTTGGTGACCCACCAATGCCGAATTTCTGTATACTTGTATTCTTTTTATACCCCTTTGGAGCGCGATCTCTAGTCCGATTATACAGGCTTCATACTCGGCCATGTTGTTGGTGCAGTAGAAGTCTAGACGATATGATACCGGGGAGTGAGTTTGGTCTGGAGAGACTAACAGGATGCCTATCCCGTTTCTGTTTCGGTTGGCGGCCCTGTCGAAGTATAATTTCCAGTCTTCATCGATCTCGACATTCATGATGGTTTCGTTCGGGAATTCAGCTTCCTCTAGCATATCTCCCAATATTGGATTATGGCCCAGGTAATCGGCTTTGATCTTGCCTTTGACTGCCTTCTGGGTCATGTAGGTGATGTCGAATTCGGAGAGTAGGAATAGCCATTTTGCCATGCGGTTTGAGAGAGCCGGTTTCTCGAAGAGATATTTCAATGGATCAATCTGTGATGCCAGGATGACTGGGAAAGCTAGCATGTAATGCCGTAATTTTTGTGTTACCCAGACGAGGGCGGTGCATGATTTTTCCAACTGCGTGTAGTTTACCTCAAACGGGGATAACTTCTTGCTGACGTAGTAAATGGCCTGCTCCTTCCGTGTATCGGTCAGGTGTTGGGCCAGCATAGCCCCTGCAGCCGAATCAATGACGGTTAGGTATAGAACTAGTGGTAGTCTGGTCTGTGGCGGGGCTAACACTGGGGGTTTGGAGAGGTAATCCTTGATTTTGTCAAAAGCCTCTTGGCATTGATCGTCCCATTCTCTTGGTGAAGACTTCCTCAAGAGTTTGAAGATGGGTTCGCAAGTTTGAGTGAGCTGAGAGATGAACCTGCTGATGTACTGCAGATTTCCCAAAAATCCCCGGACTTCTTTCTCAGTACGAGGCTCGGTCATGTCTCGGATAGCTTGAACTTTGGCAGGGTCCATCTCGATTCCTTTCTTACTGACGACATATCCCAAGAGTTTTCCTTTGGTTACCCCGAACACACATTTCTGCGGATTGAGTCTAATCTGATACTGGCGGAGCCGATCAAAAAAAGCTCGCAAGGCTGGTACATGGCCTTCCCTCTCCTTTGACTTGATTATCATGTCGTCCACATACACCTCTACTTCTTTGTGAATCATGTCGTGAAAGATAGCCGTACCTGCCCTCTAATATATTGCCCCAGCATTCTTTAGCCCAAATGGCATAACGGTGTAGCAGTATGTTCCCCACGGTGTGATGAAGGCTGTTTTCTCTTAGTGGTCTGGGTGCATCTTGATCTGATTATACTCGGTGAAACCATCTACAAATGACTTTAAGGCATGGTTGGCGGTATTATCTACTATCAAATCGATGTTGGGTAACAAAAAATCGTCTTTCGAACAAGCTTTGTTAAGATCCCGATAATCCACACACATGCAGACCTTCCCATTTGCCTTTGGAACATGCA
The DNA here is from genome assembly GCA_021464415.1 of Lonicera japonica. NCBI lineage: Eukaryota > Viridiplantae > Streptophyta > Magnoliopsida > Dipsacales > Caprifoliaceae > Lonicera > Lonicera japonica. Next base: position 53,388 of record JAKCWG010000235.1, read on the forward strand.
CGATGTTGGCTAACCATGAAGGGTACTCGATCACCCTCAAGAACCCCACACTCAGTTGTTTCATCACTTCTTCTTTTACTTTCAGGGACCATTCCGGGGTAAGTTTTCTCAACTTCTGTTTGACGGGCCTAAAGTCCGGTTTGGTATGTATCTCGTGCATGACTATCTGGCTGTTCAATCCTGGCATATCTGCATAGGACCAGGCGAAGATATCCACGTACTCATTCAGAGTTTGTGTGAATTCTTCCCTTTCTATCTCACTTAGACTTGCCCCAATACGAACTTCTTTTCTTTCTTCTTCTGTCCCGAGGTTAATCATAAGAGTGCCTCCCTCTTCGCTCTGTATACGCTGCTCCTCCTGTTCGGGGTGTTCATTTAATTCTTCCACCTCCATATAGGCAATTACAGATTTAAAATCAACAGGATAACGCAAAACAGATTCTTCTTCATTGCTAATACTGTTTACAGGTACAAGTTTAAAAAGTAAATCTAGGAGTGACTCCTCCTTAGCTCTACCCTCACTCTTATCCTTTACCCTTACAATTTCATTCTTTCCCCCCTTTTCCTGGTAATTTGGATCATTGCGTATTAAGTTTACTGGGTCGTCCATTGGCTTTTCCTCCCCTAGAGCCATGACATCGAAGAGGTCTCCGATCAATTATTCCTCTTCATCTTTGTTATCTTCATTCTCTTCCCTCGGCCCGATCGTCAACTTGGTAAAGAAGCTGTGTGTGACGTCTTCCTTGATATAGAGGTCCTCTTCATAGAAGATTTCCCATCCTGGAAGGTTCTCTCCGTTGCTGTTTCTCCATGGCTCCTGAAAGCGACAAAAGGGGAAGTCCTCTCCTTCTTTGACGAAAAAACCATTCAAAGAGCTAAAACTCGGATACTGGTACCCTCGACCCCTTTTCTCTCGGTCATCTTCTTTAGTGTGCTGGTACCCCAAGCCTTCTCTTTCGTACCTCGTTACCGGTTCCAAAGCTTGAAGTAAACCTGGCTGCCCCATTCCCAAACTGGCTCCAGGTAAATATTTCATCATTCTCAGCATATTCGTGATATTGGTGTTGAGACCGGGGATGTTGTCAGGGGGTAGATACTCGATTCTATGGGTGGTGAGAGCTTGTACTTGAGGCTCGTAAGAAAAGCCTCCCAACTATATGCTCTGGCTCTTGATGCCTAATACAGGCAACTCCAGATCTGCCAAGGTCCTTTCAGGATCTCCTTCGATGGTGATTATGTTTCCTTCGAATGGTATCTTGATCTTCTGGTGCAAGGAGGAGGGGAGTGCTCCTATGTCGTGTAGCCATGCTCTTCCCAACAGGAGGTTAAAACTGGAGGGAATGTCTATGATTTGAAAGTCGATCGGAAAGCTTTCGGGACCGATCATGAGATCAAGCTTCAGAGAACCCAAAACGGCCCTTCTGGTATTGTCGTAGGCCCTGACAGTCACAGCTGACGGGGAGAGCTCTGATTCCAAGATACCTAGACATCTGGATGTCTTCAGGGGGCAGACGTTTATGGTTGACCCGTTGTCGATGAAGACTTGTGGCGGGATTTTTCCTCGGGTCCGGACGGTGATATGGAGGGCCAGGCCGTGTTTCCTTCCCAATGGAGACAAGTCCTCATCTAAAAATGACAGACTTCTTTGGACTGTAAGTGACCCGATCATGTTTGGCAGTTGTTCGGGTGTGGAGTCTGGTGATATCACGGCGTCGTCTAGAAGCTTAATGAAGGCGGTCCTGTGGGGTTTGGGGGCAACCAAGAGCCCCCAAATGGTAATGTGTACCTGGGTTTTCTTCAACTGCTCAAGCACTCGATCTTCTCCTATTTCCTTAGGAGGTGGTGATTTCTCGGCATCCGTCGGTGGTGGCTGGTATACCCTTCCTGAACGGGTGATTTGTTGGATCCAAAGGGATGCGGGGTCTAATCCCTCTGAAGTTTCTGACGATTCCGGCTTTGTCGACCAACTGAAAGTCCCAGGGAGGTTTTTGTCATATAAATTGTCTCCTTGGGGGGGCCTTGGGGTTTCCATGGCTGTTTCTTCTTCTCCTGGGTCCATCATATCCCAGATTTTCCGGGATTGATTTTGATTGTAAGAGGCTGTGAGATCCCCTGATTTGTCTTTCCTAAACCCTGCCCGGGTAGGAAGTTCATTTTGGCCATCAATTGGTCAATTATTGGATTGAGGCCTAGGGCAACTTGAGCCTTCGCTGGCAGTACAGCGGGTACCCTATAGGCTGGGTCATCTCGAATGAGTCCCATGGGATCAAAGCTTTCCTCATCGGTGGTCAAGGCGTTAATCCCCGCTGGTGGAGCGTGGTTAGGAAGGGGATTGTTGGTTACATTGGGCCCGCCGGGTGCGGGGATGGTTCCGGCTTCAATCAAGTCTTGAATACGATGGCGGAGGGCCCAACAACGCTCCGTGTCATGGCATGCAGCTTGATGGTATGCACAATTCTCATTCATTCTCCAGGTGCTGGGAATGGGGTTTGGTGAGGGGCGTGGGTTGAATGGAGTGATTAGTCCGGCATCTCGGAGCAGTTCCAGACTTTTGACCAAGGTAGTGGGAAGGGTGCAGAAGTCCCTCCTTTTCTTAACCTCGGTGCTCGAAGAGTCTCCTTGTGAGGGCCAATTCATTGGAGGTGTATGTCGTGACTGTCGAAATGGGTTTTGTTGATAGGGGTATGTGCTTAATTGGTTTACGGCCGGAGTGACTGTCTTTTTCCCGGCATATGAAGCTTTCCTGGTATCGGCCTCTGCTTTCTTGGCCAATTCTTCCTTTACTTGTGGCCCCATACTCAATAGGGCTCTGATGTGTGGGAATACATGCTTCCCCATGCAACCCATTACAGCCGGAGTAAAATTTCTCTGAATGATTTTCAACTGTTCTTCTTCATCGGGTCGCTTGGACATTTGGGAGGCCATCTCTCTCCAGCGAGTGACAAAGTCGCTGAAGCTCTCTTTCTCGCCCTGTTTGGCCATTTCCAGGTGTTTACGGGTTATTTCCAAATCCTCGTTCGACCCGTATTTGGTCATGAATTCCTTGACGATGTCTCCCCATGTCTGTGTGTGATGCCTTTCCAAACTAAAAAACCATCTCAGGGCGGCCCCTGTGAGAGTCATGTGAAATGCCTGTGCTAATTTCGGCTCTCCACAACTGGACACTTGCATGGATCTGATGTAGGATTGTAGATGGGTTTTAGGGGGCGTGCTTCCTGTGAACTTGGTGATGGAAGGGAGTTTGAATCCCTGGGGTAATCTTGCTTCTGGGTAGAGGGAGAAGGCATTCATATCTGTGATCTCGTCTGCTCCCTTTATTAGGGATACCCCTTTCTGCAGGACCCTCATTTGCTCTTTCAGCTTCTTCATTTATTCACTCTCTCTTGACACCTCATCGGGTTGTTCCCGTGCTATTACCGATTCTGCATATACTGCCCGAAGTCGGTTGATGTCTGGGTACTCATTAGGGAGGGCTACTGGGGTCGGTGGTGGAATTGGTCTTGTGGGAACTTGTGGCCATTGTTGGTATTGGGGGTCAAAGCCGGGTTGTACTTGGGGTTGCGGCCAAACTATGGGTGGCTCTTGCTGTTGGTAAGTGAGTCCTGAATCCGGGGCCCATTGGTTCTGATTGTTAGGGTCGGTTTGAACGGGACCAGCTACGATAAAGCCCGTTTGGGGTTGATTGGTTCCTTGGTTTGGGGGAAGTACTTGTGAAGACTGCCCTTGGTTCGGATCTCGATTCGGTGGTAGTTGCTCAAACCCTGGTGGTGCGGCCCGTCCGGCTGACAACTCTTCCATTCGGGTCCGGGTGTTCTGTTGCTCGTTTGTGAGGCTTGCCAAATTCATGCTGACGGTTATCAGCAAATGGTGCATCTCGACTAAAGTTAGTTGAACCGCAGACGCCTCGGCTAGGCTCTGATCTGTCTCCTGATTCACACGTCTATCGGCCATTTCAGGTGTGCTTGGTCTCACTAGTCTTTCGGTATGATCTCGACCGGCCCAACCTTCCAGACTGACGTCGCTTTTAGGGCTGTAGACGAAACCACATGGCGAAGATAAAGGAAGACTACGATACGACTCGATTTTTGCCAAAAGAATCACTAAAAAATGCCGAGAAAAGCCCCGGATTTTAAAAAGGTGTTATAAAGTAAGCCGTAAGGTGGTACATCCCCTACGGCTGTTTGACAAGTGTTTTAGCCGACTCAATCTTATATGCAGCGCAGGTGTACGAACGGTTTAAGCTTTAGGCTCCCTCCTATTTGGCAAGACCTTGCGATATACCCCAAGGGCGGGTACGTGCAAGAGCCTTTTGATATACTTCCCGGGTACGTGAGTGTTCTCGTCACTCGATATACCTCGGGGGTATACTTGGCCAAGGAGAGTGGAAGTAAATGCTTTCGGTTTATGTTGGCCCAAGCAAGCCAACTCCCTACTCACTTATAATACTTCCAAGGGTTTGGGGTAAATTCACACTCGTAGAACCAATGCATGATTTGTGATAGTGTGTGTAAAGTTCGAAAGGTTGGCTTCACAAATATCTTTATCTTCATTACGTATTTTTTGAAAAACTCCCATTTTTAGAAAAAAAAAAGAAAGGGTTCTTCTCAAAACATATTACACAAGTAGGGAAAGTGGTAAAAGCAAGTATTCAACAGATATACAAAAAGTCCACATATAAGAGTCTAGTTTTCTAACTGCCCCCAGCAGAGTCGCCACTGTGAGAATCCGCAAATGCGACCCCCGGGTCTCGTCCCCGTTTAGATGGGCGTCTGGGACGTCGGAAACTGGTTCCGTCATCCCATTTGCTAAGAGTTGTTTTTCTTTGTTGATTCATATCAAGTGTCCCTATGTTTCTATTTCTAGAGACAGGAGGGTTCGTTCAGAGTCGCCAGCACGTTTTACGAGAAAACGGACAAAAAGGGTTTGTGTAAGAGGAAAGGCTATAGACAAACCTTTCTTTACACGTTTGTCTGCGAAACCGGGATTCTATAGGGTTCAAAAACTATATTACGGTTTGAGAAGGTGTTAAGCACCCATTCCGCCCTTTCGGTCTCTAGTGGCCTTTTATATGTTTATTCTATGTTGAAAAACTTGGATGCTTTTATCGACAGTCTACTACTTTCTAAGTAAAAAAAAACCTAAATTGGGAAAACGGGAAAAGGGATAAAAACCTTTGTGTTCCGAGATCCGATGTTTTTATGTTTAAAAGATGTAAATGACAAATGACAAAAAAACCCTTTTATTTTGAAAGAGTATTCCTTATTATTTCCTCAGATAATGACGGTTTTTCTCGAGTTGTGATTATTTTGGAAAAGTTCGGATCTTTATGTCGGGACTAATTCAATATGGAATTTGAACTCTTTGAGGAGAGTTTTTATCAGACACGTCGCAGTCTATGAAAAAGACAGGATAAGTTGATTTTAATTCCTAGATAAGTCTTATCAGTCCGGGGTTTTGGAAACATGATTTATCCGGACGATAATGTACTTACTCTTCTGGTTTTGAAGATGGTGTTTATCAGGGTCTTTTGTTTTGAAAACGGTAGACTATTTGTAACTTGACAATAAGTTTATTCAAATAAAACGTGGACAGAACAATAGAAGTAAAACAAGTACACATATATCTAATTTTAAATACTAGAAGGGATTTTCTTTACCTTCCCGACGAGAATAATAATAAGAAAGAAAATATAATACGGCAGAGAGATCTCCGGCGATAATAATCTTCTCTTTCTTCAGATATTTCCGAGAGATCGATTCCAGAGACGGGACACGTCGAGTTTCGAGAATAGATTCAATGATTCTTCAGAAATAAGACGATAATAGAAAATGCTTGATAATCAGACTAAAGCTCCCAAATTCTCAGATCCAATTCCCTTTTTTTTTTCAAACCCTTGGGGGTGTTGGCCTATTTATAGTGCTCGGGTGAGATTGTCGCGCGACATTCCCCCAGAAAGGGAAAGTGTCGCGCGACATTTCTCTTTGTCGCGTGACAAGCCCATTTCACTGTACCTGTTTGTCGCACGACGAACGGCTGAAGTGATGTGTTCTGACACTGTGATGTGTCAGAAAGTTGGTGGTCGGGTGCAGAGGGGTTTGTCGCGCGACATATCAGGGTTTGTCGCCCGACAATGTGATATGTCGTGCGACAATCTCTCTAAAAAACATGTTTGTTGGCCAACAAACTCTCCTGGGGTAGTTTCGGGTGCTCGGGTGGGTCCCGGACCAAAAAAACAGTAGTTCTCGAAGGTCGTTAGGGTTCTTGTGGGGGTCACGGATCGGGGTGTCTACAATAGGGAAGGCAATGCAGTGGAAGATAAGCTCTCAAAAATGAGCATGTCTTTTGATCACATACGTTGGTGGCCTTCCCCTCCTCAAGCCATTGCTCAACTCTTCATTCATGATCTTAACTTTAGGCCCAATTATTGATTCAGTTAACTGTTTTTTGTTCTGTTTGATGATCACATGCAGATTGTTATTGTTTTGTTGTTCCGATTATGTTTGGTATTTGATCTTTATTTGGCTTAAAGATCAAGACATTAACAATTTTTGGTATAAGTGTAGAACTTCCTTTGGTTTGCCTATTGTTTATATTCCAGTTAGCAAGGTTAGTGGGTGGCCTTTTGTAACCCACACTTTTTCTATTTTTTACCTTTTTAATATATAGACAACGCTTGCCTATTGTTTATATTTTTTACCTTTTTTACCTATTTTTTACCTTTTACCTCTTACTTTATTAATCGCCTTCCTTCCAGTGTACTTTAGGGAAAGATTCCTCTTGAGGCACTTGTATCTTATGTGTCGTTGCCATCAGTTCATAACCTTCCTGCTCGTGTCTTTAATTGTGTACTCTTTGTTCATATTCCTAAAAATCAGATGTCCAAGATAGATGCCCAAGCGACTAAGTGTGTATTTGTTGGTTATGGGGGCTCTCAGAAAGGGTACAAGTGTTATTATCCACCTACTCGCAAGTATTATGTCACTATGGATGTTACTTTCTTCGAAGACATGAGTTATTTCTCTTCACCTGACTCTATTCTTCAGGCGAAGAATTCATACTTTGAAGAGCTATCTCATTGTGAGGAGGAAAATTCATAGGATATACAGACTGTTCCAGTTGACATCCAGATCTAGACACTAGTTCAGACACAAGAAATCATATATGCCCCCTCTACTACTACTCATACTCCAGATCCATAGCTTCCTCCTGATGCCAAAGATCACTCATTCGACGTATGTCCCCCACTAGTACTATTAATAACAAGTTTAGTGTGTTACATAATTAGTCAAACCGTGGTTAACCAGCCAGAATATATGAACCTTCCTTCATGCTAAATCAAAGTATGCAGTTGCAAACTATATCTCCACTGGTAGATTGTCTAAGTCATATGAATCATTTGTGAATCAAATATTTGATGTATCAGTTCCTAACAAAGTGCAGGATGCCTTGGATGATTCCAAATGGAGAAGGGCAATGAGGAAGAGATAGAGGCGTTGCAAAAAAATAAGACTTTGCAACTTGTTTCCCCGCCACAGAGCAAGAAGAATGTAGGTTGTCGTTGGGTGTTTACGATAAAGCCCAATATATATGGATTTGTACATCGGTATAAAGTCCATCTTGTAGCCCAGGGATTCACTCAAACGTATGGGATAGATTATAATAAGACATTTGCTCTTGTTGCAAAAATGAATACTATTTGGGTTCTACAATCTCTTGCGGCGAGTTTTAGTTGGCCCTTTCAATAGTTTGATACCAAGAATGCCTTTCTTCACGGAGAATTAGCTCAGGAAGTTTACATGGCTCTGCCACTAGGGTATGTAGCAGTTTCTCTTGGTGATTTTGTCTGTAAATTGGAGAAATCATTATATGAGCTCAAATATTCACCTCGTGCATGGTTTGGAAGGTTCTCTCAGTTCATGAAAAAGGTGGGTTATAGACAGAGTAATTTAAACCATACCTTGTTTCTGAAGCACTAACAGGCAAGGTAACAACTATAATTATTTACGTTGATGATATGGTAATCATTGGTGATGACATTATTGAGATTGATCGATTGAAGAAACAGTTGGCCTCTGAGCTTGAAATGAAGGACTTGGGGAAACTTAAATATTTCTTAGGGATTGAGGTAATAAGGGGAGTGAAGGAATATATCTGTGTCAACTGAAGTATATTCTTGACTTGCTAGCAGAAACATGCATGTTGGATTGCAAGCCTGTTAACACTCCTATTGAACAGAATCATTCCTTAGCAGAGTATCCAGACCAAATACCGACTGATCTAGCCTGATATCAAAGATTGGTTGGGCGTTTAATTTATTTGGCCCATACTAAACCAGATGTAGCTTATGCCGTCAGTGTGGTTAGTCAATTCATGCATAATCCAAGTACAAGTCACATGGATGCAGTAATTAGAATTTTGATATACTTGAAGTCATCCCTAGGAAGGGCAGTGTTGTTTTCTAAACACAATGATTGTCTCAATGTTTTTGGTTTTACCGATACAGATTGGGCCGGGAGTGTTACTGATAGAAGGTCGACTTCTGGGTATTTTACCTCTGTAAGAGGTAATCTTGTTACATGGAAGAGTAAGAAGTAGAAAGTTGTTGCTAGATCAAGCGTTGAGGGTGAGTACAGGGGGATGGCTCATTGTTAGCATTGGATTCCATTTACTTCATCATCAACCCTTAGACAACATCATAGCTTTCCTTTGGATCCTCCTTTAGTTTCTTTTCATGTCTTTCTTAAGTTGTATATATATTTACCTTAATTACATGTGTAATATTGATCAAGAGAAAAATAAAAACACAATTCAATCTCTCAACCAATATCTCAAATCGTCTCTCTTTAATTATTTTGACTTAAAAAGGATATATGCCTCATTGGAATAAATTACTCTGGACAAGACTTTCCTCAATCTTAATGCTAGAAGGCAAATTTTAATCCAATCAAACAATATGAGGTGAAAATGCAAACATCATTTCTACGTTCTAAGATAGGTAAAACAAACACCACCTAAAGTTATATATATATATATATAATTGATCGATTAAGTAATCTTAAGCTGAATATATAGAGAATTTTATTTTTTAAGACATTTTGAGACATCTCAAATGCCATCTAATTAAGCTCAATAGAAAAGACTTTTCTTTTTGAGAGATATGAAAATAATATATATATTTTAAACTTCTTAGGTTCCGTTTGATAATAACATAGAAAAAGAAAATAAAAACACTTAATTTGGTAAAAAGTTGAAAAATAAGTTGAGATATGTGATGAGATACTCTCTAGTTCATGCTCATTTTATGAGTAGATATCCTCCATCCTTCATAAGTTTTTGTGGAAAATTTTTCTTCCTCAAACACCAAAGAAAATTTGACCATGAAAAAAGTTACAATTAAGGTAAGAAGACATCTCATCACATGAGTCAATTTATTTTTCAACTTCTCACATAAGTCAACTATCTTTTATTTTTATTTTTCATATTGTTATCAAATGAACCCTTATAATCAATATCGAGCAGAACATAACTTATAGTCATTACATGCCACTCTCAGTTCAATTTTCTATCCATTTCGTCGAGCATTCGATAAAATTTCATGTCTATTGGGATTTGATTCATCCCCTATCAAGAATTGGTGCATGACAAATTCACATTTTGAGTTCCACACATGCTCTGTCTTCACTTTTTTACCTTTCATAATTAGGCTACTATTCTTTCTTACTTTTGACCATCTACCAAGTCAAGGATACACAATATTGGACACAAGAAGTCAAGAATAAAATTGTTACCAAGGTTCTCGTTCGATTGGTACGAGACTAACACAATTAGCTATTATTTTAATATTCAAACTCATGCGCTAGTAATTGTGCTATAATTTGATTGGTATGAAATACACAACTTGATATTATATTAGGGTTCAAACTCACGTGTTAGCAATTGTACCTCCTACAATTGCTCCAGTGAAAAAAAAAATACATGTTAGAATTAAGTTTAAAAAAAAATAAAATACTTGTACTATATATACACATATATTAAAGTTGGGGGCCATAAATTATTCAGGAAGTAGAGGTATGCCTCGGGCCGTCAACATATCTGACCATTAAATTGACAAATGTACGATGATAGCTTCGCTCGTAAAAAGGCCACATCATATATAACTATTTGAGTAGTTTAAGAGCCGTTAAGATTTTGGTATCCAGATGTTTCACAAAGGTGTAATCATGTGTGCGCAGGGATGGATCTAGGATGTTTTGTGAGGTGGGCTGAACTCAAACTATATCTCACAATTTGTTTTAGATCATCTAAACTTTGGTAGTATAATCAAGAAAACTAAACTTAATTTAACATTATGTTGTTTATAATTTAATTTATCTTTAAATAATGCTACTGCTTTCTATTTGAGTGGTAGTATTTAGTTTAAATTCATGCATGGGTTTTGTGCAAAATTTTACGCATTCGATAACAAAAACAATAAAAGAAAAATAAATGGTTTATTTGCACCAACTAAAGAGGGTTCACAAAAAAATTAAAAAAATAAAAAAAAAATACATACCTAGAGACGCTACAGAAGACAATGGAGACAGAGAAGGGGAGAAGTAGTGGGAAAAAATTGAAAGAAGGGGGCACAAAACAGTAATCTAACATTATTGCACACATGAAATCAACCCCCAACATCCCTGCCACTAACAAAAAATAGTAAAACCTTTTTCTTTTTCAAAAGTGTAAAAGAAAAGAGATCGATGAATATACATACCGGGCTTTTTGCAAATTTCAATGAATCTTGAATATTTGTCGTCTAAATTTAACTAAACACCTTTCAAATTCTATCTACTTTCTTCACATTACTCGTATGTCTTCCTATCTTCTCACCAATACTACTCAAATTATGAATTGGAGTTGAGGTTTTGTAATTAACCAAATTATGGTTTTTACTTTTGCTTACCATAAATTATTAGATTTACTTCATGTGTATACATAAAAAGTTTCTTTCACCAATATAAATGATGGTGCAAATTATTAATTCAATTTACCCCGTCAACCTCGAGCTGACACATGGCCGTCCACATCAGCTATCGTGCCTGTTTCTGTACAATGAGCTCGAAGGAGCCCTATTATGACTTTGTAAGAAGGATGGAGCTCCTTGAGGGCTGGGTACCTGCTCATGGGTCAATTACGTATGGAAAGTTGTGAGGCTCGAGCTCTGGGGCTCTTTCGAGGAGCTTCGAAGCGCTCTCTCTCCTTCTCTCGTCCAACCACTCTGTTAAAGTGGTTAGCGAAAGCATGGGTGACTATCAACTGCTTCGCAGGAAGCGCAGAACTCCCCTCACCTTCATTAAATGCACATCCACCATATTTAATGCACCGGAATTCATGGAGAAGCAATGTCAGAGTTGGTACTGGCCGAAGCATGGCCCCAGGCCTGCTCTACAAGCTCTGGTCACACGTCTCCTCCGGTCATATATATACAAGAAGCATTTACTTCTCCTAACAACCAAATGATCATCAAGTCTCAATTCGAAAGAATCAGAGAGAGACAAAAAACACACCACAAACAAGCACAAAAAGACAGAAGCAGAGCTCGATAGCTGGCGTCAAAGCTCCTCAGTTAGAGAGACTAAACTGTTGTTAGCTCAGCTCTCCTCTTATTGTAATATTGAGAAAATAGAATGTCTAGAGAGACCTTTGTGAGTTTGTAATACTTGCTAGTTTATTATTAATTCAAGGCAAATCGAGCTCCTAACTCCATTCCACATGGGAGGATTAACCCGTATCTTCATACGAGGCCAACCTCCTCTATAAATTCTTGATTCTCTTAAATTCAGCATCTTTACCTTTACTATTCCAATTATTTGTCATAAAATTTTGACTATGTGGTCTAAAATACCCTTCCTATTGTTTAACACTAAGAGTTTGGCGTTGTATCTGGGAAAGAATGTTTTTTTTTAAAAAAAAAAAAAAAAGTCATATACCTCCTCCGAAGCTACAAAAAAAAATTCACTACGTCTTCAAGACAAATTCAACCAGACCATATATTGGCCCTACAAGAACGGCAAGCCACTCTTCAAATCCGAATTGATAGACTCTTAATCCAGAGGCAAAGTCCCCAAGCTAGCATGAGAAGCAGGTCATCCTCAGCCTCCGTATCTGACAATGTTTGTCCAATCCCTCCTCGAGTCCTAGTCAGAGAAAGACTTGGAGGCCGTGGCAGAGGATCATAGGAGAACCGTGGCAGAAATGGTGAGCTCGAATCCTGTCACTCCGACGCTAATCGGGAGATATCGTACGAAGATGTCTAGGTCTCGCTCCCCCCTCCACCGGCAAGATATCCATAGATTAACAAGGTTTGCGAAAGACGCCCAGACGAAGCTTCTCGACAGCGGGGTCCAAACGTAGGCCTACATCCCCTCCCGTCAGATCGAACTCCGGGGTGAGAGGTGAAAGTCAGACCAAGAGGATCTGTTTTTAATAGGATCTCTCATAGAAATTCGGTTGAAGAGGTCGAGAAAATATTGATGTCAAAAATGGAGGCCCAAATGGCAGAGGTGATGAGGACCGTGGTTCATTTGGCGGGGAGCTCGGTAGCAGCTCTGGTTAGGGACTCAAAATCTCCATTTGCGGATCACCTTTAGAATTGCCTAGTCCCAAAAAAGTTTAGACTCCCAACGCTATAATCATACGATGGGACCACTGACCTAGTGGATCATTGGCAGCAATACTTAACCATGATGGGGCTCCAGAATATCCCAGATGGCATGATATGCAGGGCTTTCATCACTAGTCTGAAGGGAGCAGCCCGAACATGGAGCAACAACCTACTGCCAGGGTCAATCTCGAGCTCACAAGAGCTCATTACCAAGTTCATTTCACATTTTGCGGAAACCAATCGACATCCAGGATCTCCACTTACCTCTTCACCATAAAACAGAGACCTCGTGAGAACCTGAAAGAATATGCTCACCGTTTCAATAAAGAAAGCCTCGTGGTCACCAACCTGAATGAAGGAGTGGTTGTGTCAGCCTTCATGGAGGGGGTAACCTCCTCATAGTGCCTCATGACGCTGGCACGGATGGCCTCGAAGACAATGTCCAAGCTCTTAGATGAGGTCAACAAACAGGTTGGGGTGGAGGAAACTTTGCAGGGAAGAAATATGTCGGGCCTGTCGACCCTTCTGTCCTCCTCCAAGCGCCATTGAGGGCACACCCCACCCTACGGCCAAGAGAGAGAGAGAGAGGGTAAGAAGGGTAAGAAAAAAGCGGACATAATCGAACCAAAAGATGGCAAGGCACGCCAACAGTTTAATCCCTTGACGGCCCCCTGGAAGAAGTCTATGCCCAGTTAGATCCAGGACAGATCTTAGAAGCTCGAAAGATGAGGACAACTGAAGAGAAATGGGACACGACCAAGTATTGCTGATATCATAAGGACAACGACCAAGAGACCGATAATTGTTAGAAGTTGAAGGGAGAAATTGAGAAGCTCATCCAGAGAGGACAACTCAGACAATACGTGGATAGAAAGAAGGGTGCTCTCCCAGAGGCCAAATGGAAGGCTGTAGAGAATGAGATCTTCATGATCGAAGAGGGCTCCTCCTACTCTGGGAGCAGCAATAGGTATAAAAAGGCCTACGTTAGACAGGCCAAGTCCTTAAGCTTAAAGAAAGAATGTTTCAGTTTTAGACCTATCAAAATGGTGAAGTATGATGTTAAAGAGCTCATGTTCACTGACGAAGACATGAGCGAAGTAGAGTTCCCTCATGACGACCCTCTGGTGGCCGGTAACGGCGATGGTGGACAACCACAATCTCCACAAAATCCTCATTGACACCAGGGCTGCTTCCAACCTCATGTACTACAGCGCTTTTAAGGCTATGGGTCTTACCACAGAACACCTGACCCCTTCCTCGGTCATCGTGGTTGGTTTTTCAAGAGAAAAGACCAAATCTTTGGGGACAATTAAGCTTACTGTAACCTTGGTAACTTTTCTGAAGTAGATCACCACAGTTGCCGAATTCTTGATATTGGATAGAGCTCCCCATTATAACGCCATCCTTAGTAGGGGAGCGCTCAATGAGATTAGGGCTGCCGTTTCGATCTGCAGCTTGACCATGTGATTCTCGACCCCCCACGGAGTCAGGGATGTTAAAGAAAATCAGGTCGAATCTCGTAGTTGCTAGTTCGGGACACTAAAAGAAGTTAGGACCGTAGACATCACGGTTGTTGAGGTCGGAGCCGGCGCTGGAGAAGAGTTGTTGAGGACAGGAGAGCTTACCAAAATAGAGAGGTGGGAAATCAACACCTTAGACCCCCGAGATAAGGAAAAGGAGCTTAGTGGTGAATCAGTGGAAGACCTAGAAGATTTGGTTCTGGATCCCTCCCAGCTCGACAGGGTCCTGAAAATCAGTGACCAACTCAGCCAAAAAGTCAAAGAAGAGCTCTATCAGTGCTCACGAGCTAACGCATATGTCTTTTGCATGGTCCCACGATGACATGAAGGGTGAACCCGGAGGTCCTGGTATACAGACTCAACGCCGACCTCTCTTTCGCACCCGTAAGGCAGAAGAAAAGAAGTTTTGCTGCAGAAAGGAATTCGGCAGCCAAAAAAGATGTCCAAAAACTCCTCTGAGCTGGTTTTATTTAGGATGTACACTATCCAAAATAGCTCTCCAATATAGTGCTTGTAAAGAAGCACAAAGGGAAGTGGAAGATGTGTGTGGACTTCAAAGACCTCAAAAAGGCCTGCCCGAAAGACAGTTTTCCACTCCCGAAGATCGACCAACTTGCAGATGCAACTACAGGCCACAAAATTTTAAGTTTCATGGATGTATACTCCGGCTACAACCAGGTTAGGATGGCTCCAGAAAACGAAGAGAAGACCTCTTTTATCACCAACGAAGGCACATACTACTACAGAGCTATGTCGTTCGGCCTAGAAAACATGGGAGCTACCTACCAAAAGGTAATGAACGCACTGTTTAAAGATCAAATAGGTAGAAACATGGAGGTTTATGTCGATGACATGCTGGTCAAAAGCCTTAAAGTCTTGAATCATGTGGCCGACCTCAATGAAGTCATCTCCATATTCAAACGAAACGTCATGTCCCTTAATCTGGCCACGTGCACTTTTGGAGTTAAAGGGGGAAAGTTCTTGGGCTTTATAGTCACTCAAAGGAGAATCGAGGCTAACCCAGAGAAGATACAAGCTCTTGTTGGCATGAAATCCCCACCTAAAACTAAAAAAGTCCAGAGTCTGGCAGGAAGAGTGGTAGTTCTCAATAGATTCATCTGTAGAGCAACCGACAAGTGCCACCCTTTCTTTAAAACTCTCAAGAAAGCCTTCGAATGGACTGAAGAATGCCAGCTAGTTTTCCAGCAACTCAAACAGTACCTCGGAGCACCTCCCCTCCTTAGCTCACCAAGAAAGGAGGAAATTCTGAGCTTATATTTAGCAGTGTCACGAATAGCAATCAGTTAAGCACTGATGAGGAACGATGAAGGAGCTCAGCTGTCAGTATGCTACACGAGCAGAGCTCTGCACGTGGCCGAGCTAAACTACCCAAGATTAGAGAAGTTGGCTTATGCTCTGCTTATCACGTCTCAAAAGTTAAGACTCTACTTTCAGGCCCACACCATATATGTGCTCATAAACCAGCCACTACGAAGAGTCCTCGATAAGCTAGAACAGTCAGGTCGTCTAGTCATATGGGCTATTGAGCTCGGGCAGTTAGTTATTAACTACCGACCTCAGACCTCGATCAAGGGCCAGGCTATAGTAGACTTAATAGTCGAGTTTACCTGCACAAAAGACTAGATTGAAGAGCCACCGGAGCTACTGCCATCTCGGACCCGAACACTTCGATCGCTACCACTTTGATGAATTTAATACAGGGAACACCCATGTGGGTCTTGCACGCCAGTGGGGTTTCTAACCTACAGGGTTCCAGAGCTGGTTTAGTGCTGATAACTCATGAGGCCAACACCATGGAGATAACGCTGAAATTCTTATTCAGGGCCTCCAATAACAAGGTTGAGTACGAAGCCATCATTTCGGGCTTAAGAATAGCTGGTGATTTGGGAGCAAAGAAAATGATAGTCCATAATGACTCCGCAGTAGTAGTCGGCCAAATACTTGGTCATAACGTGGCAAAAGAAGAACGCATGGCCCCCTACTTAGCAAAGGCTAAAGCAGTGAGTCAAAAGTACTCTAACCTGATTTTCATTAAGGTCCCACTAGCTTAGAACAACAAGGCAGATCACCTGGCCAAGCTTGCCACAACTTCAGACTTACCAAGCAGGGTACACGTTGAATATCTGAAAAGAAAAACCATAGATGAACCTGTGGAGCTGGACATAGCTCCAGTACAAATCTGCAAATGGTGGATTGACCCAACTCTAAACTATCTCACTAGAGGAGCTCTCCCCGAAGACAGAAAGATGGCCAAAAGAATAAAGTATATGTTCAACAGATATGTACTCATCGAAGTAACACTATATAAGAGGGGGTACGTCCTCCCTTTCTTGCTTTGCCAACACTCGCACCAAGCCTAGGCAGCCCTACTGGAGATTCATGAAGGCTTGTGTGGAGGGCACCTGGGAGCTCGCTCAATAGCATTCAAGGTTAGAAGACAAGGCTACTTTTGGCCCACCATCCTACAAGACGCAAAGGAACTGGTAAAGAAATGCGACAAGTGCCAGCGATTCACTAACATCCAGTAGCTCCCAGCAGAGCTTATGACCCCCGTCAGCAGCCCTTGGCCTTTCTCTCAATGGGGCATGGATATAGTGGGACCTTTTTCACTAGGCAAAGGACAGACCAAGTTCGCAGTTGTAGCCATTGATTATTTCACTAAATGGGCTAAAGCTGAAGCGCTGACAACAATTACCACAATGAAGATTCAGAATTTCATGTGGAGGATCATCATTTGTCATTTTAATCCCAACGGTGCTGATCACCAATAATGGAAAGAAGTTTGACTGTGATCCTTTTAGGGACTTTTGTGAAGGACATGGAATTAAAAATCACTACAGCTCACCTGTCCCTCCTCAGGCCAATGGCCAAGCAGAGGTCACCAACAGAGCCTTGCCGAGCTCATTAAAAAAGAGACTCGACGATGCGAAGGGAGAGTGGTCTGAATAGCTCCCCTCAGAACTATGGGCTTACAGAACCACAAGGGAAGGTCCAACGGGCAAAACCCATTTATCCCTGACCTACGGAACTAAAGCAGTCATTCTAGTGGAAATGGGAGTCCCAACTTACAGAATCAACTATCACGACCCAGTTCGTAATGATGAGAACCTGCTGGCTAACCTGGACCTCCTCGAAGAAAAGAGAGAGCAAGCTCGAATTAAAGAAGAGGCATATAAAAGGAGTATGGTCAAAATTTATAATAAAAGGGTCAAACGCCGAAGCATGAGTGTTGGCAACTTAGTGCTTTTGAAAGTTACCTTGGCAACCAAAATTTTTGAACATGACAAGCTTGCTGCCAAGCAGGAGGACCCCTATGTGGTCACCAAAGTCAGGAGACCAGGCACTTATTATTTAAGGATTGCAAACGGCATGGAGCTCATGAGACCATGGAATATAGAACACCTAAAAAGATACTATCCTTGAGCTAGAACAATTTGTATTTTTTGTAATAGTTTTATCCAAAAGAATGTGAATGGAATGTTTTGTTTGATACTTTGTTACTTGTAACTTGTACTCTGTCTAAAAAGATCTCATACAAGGAGGCCGGTTTAGTAAGTGTTCAGCTCGCAAGAAGCACACTTGCACTCTGTTTAAAAGACCTCTCATAAAGAGGCCAGTTTAGTAAGTGTTCAACTCGCAAGAAGCACACTTTCACTTTGTTTAAAAGAACTCTCACAAAGAGGCCAGTTTAGTAAGGGTTCAACTTGTAAGAAGCATACTTGCACTCTGTTTAAAAGACCTTTCACAAAGAGGCCAGTTTAGTAAATGTTCAGCTCGCAAGAAGCACACTTACACTTTGTTTAAAACGAGCTCCCACAAAGAGGCCAATTTAATAAATGTTCAGCTCGCAAGAAGCACACTTACACTCTGTTAAAAAGACCTCTCAAAAAGAGGCCAGTTTAGTAAGTGTTCAGCTCGCAAGAAGCACACTTTCACTCTGTTTAAAAGACCTTTCATAAAGAGGCCAGTTTAATAAGTGTTCAGCTCGGAAGAAGCACACTTACACTCTGTTTAAAAAGACCTCCCCGAAAGAGGCTAGTTTAGTAAGTGTTCAGCTTGTAAGAAGCACACTTGCAATCTGTTTAAAATACCTCTCACAAAGAGGCCAGTTTAGTAAGTGTTCAGCTCGTAAGAAGCACACTCGCAATCTGTTTAAAAGACCTCTCACAAAGAGGCCAGTTTAGTAAGTGTTCAGCTCGCAAGAAGCACACTTGCACTCTGTTTTAAAAGACCTCTCATAAAGGGGCCAGTTTAGTAAGTGTTCTGCTCGCAAGAAGCACATTTGCAATCTGTTTAAAAGACCTCTCATAAAGAGGCCAGTTTAGTAAGTGTTCAGCTCGCAAGAAGCACACTTGCAATCTGTTTAAAAAGACCTCTTACAAAGAAGCCAGTTTAAAAAGTGTTCAACTCGCAAGAAACACATTTGGACTCTGTTTAAAAGGACTTCTCACAAAGAGGCCAGTTTAGTAAGTGTTCAGCTCGCAAGAAGCACACTTGCGCTCTGTTTAAAAAGACTTCTCATGAAGAGGCCAGTTTAGTAAGTGTTCTGCTCCCAAGAAGCACACTTGGACTCTATTTAAAAGACCTCCCGTAAAGAGGTCAGTTTGTTAAGTGCTCAGCTCGCCAGAACCACACTTACACTCTTTTTTTTAAAAAAAATAAAAAAATAGGTCAGTTGACCAAACTAAAGAGGCCTGGTAAGAAATGAAAAAATTCGCCAAAACTTGCCTAAGTCAAACGGGGAATGATTCTACTCAAGACTTAGAGGAAAAAAACAAATTTTCATTTTCCACACCAATGGCCTTCAAAAGGTTAATATTACCATACAGGTCGTTCACCTCTTATGAACTTCTTAAAGTACCTCCCTTGAGGCATGCTATTTGTTTTGCTTAAATATGTTTGACTTTATCTATGTTGTGAGGGCATTACAGTACCTACAGGATTCATTGCTACATCTCACACAAACAACTTAGACAAAAGCATAAATAAGAATTAAAGCAAAATAAAGAAAAACTGGCAAAAATGATTCATTTCATTGATGAAAAAAGAAGTTACATGGGTCCTATACTTCTATACAAAGAGGAGACCTATCAAAACTACCCCTCGTCACTAGCTCATGCGCTAGACCTTTAAGGGGAGGGCTCACCGGTCTCCCACTTGGTCAGCACATCAGGTTCTTCAGCCCTGATCAGTTATAGGACAGCCAGGGCATTGCCTCTCCTCTCAACTATTTTGGCCTCTAACTCAGAAGTTACTTCAATCTCATAGGGTACCTCTAGTTCCTCGAGCTCCTCAGTCCTGTGCAAAGCCAACTTTTTGCACTTGTAAAAGCCGATGACGAAGGAATTTGAGATGGAGGCAAACCCCTAGCTAGTGCGGTCATCCTCTTGGTTGTCTTCTCGGTATTCACCTTGAAGACTAGGGCTAGGAAAAGAAAAGGAGAAGGTCAGAGTCAGCAAGAAACGGAGACTGTAATCGGAGTTATACAGAAAAAAAGGAAAAAATATCGAAGACTCATTTCTCTTGGGCACCACGGGCACTTGCTGAAGGGGGACTACGGTCAAGGCCCTGTCCCCATGGGAATCATGCTGGACTTCACCTTGATCTCCCTCTTGTGGGGCCTCGAAGCCAGGAACCTGGTAGCCACTTCCCTTCTGAGTAACTTTTGAGGCGTGTAGCCCTGGGTCGTTCCGTTCGAAAGGCAAGAGCAAGTGTAACGGAGGAAGGTCCTCCACGATGAAGACATTGGGATCTGTGTTGATGGGCCTGGGGCCTAGGCCATATATCCACAGCAATCTAGGAGCCATAATATTGGCATAGTGCTTAATAAATAAGTCCTTGGCGTCCTCCATCTAGGACATCTTCACCAGGACGGGCTTTTTCTCTTTAACTTCGAAATATGAAACAAGGAGAGGAGGTTAGAAACTCTAGCTTGAAATGCATAATCAGGCTTACTCGGCACTGAAAAAGGTACTTACTAACAGAATCTGGCTCCGAGAGCCAGTGTTTGAGGTCATGAATGCTGGGACACCTCGAGTCATGCTCCCAGTCTTCCCCTGAGACAAAGAATAATCAGTTCTTCCAATTAGGAATGCTGTCCAGGAGGCCGTATATGATTTTTGAAGCCCCTAACCTTGTGGGGCAGTTAAAGACACCTTTGCTTTTTCCACCGCTATCCTTGGGCTGGAAAAGGGAGATGAACTCCTCAATGGTGATATCATGACTACTAGCGGAGATAGCCCTGAAGATTAATACCGATCCTTCAGACAAGACCACATATTGGGGTAAACTTCTATGGGCGCCAAATCCATAGTCGCCAATAACTCCTGTATGTGATCATCTATGGGGAACCTCAGCCCATGTCCGATGGCAGCCTCATAGAAGTATACCTCTCCAAGTCTGTAATAGCAAGCTCTCTCCTCTAGACTTAGAGCTCTTATCCTGACTGAATCGGGGATTTGGTACACCCTCTTGAAGATTGGAATGTCAAGGGCATAAAAGGTCAAAGGGATACGGAAGCTGGCCAGAGAGATGAGGCACTCTGAATATTTCTCGATAGCCTTTAATTTGTTAGACATACAAGGAGGGAGGCAGGCACAGACCAACTCTCCCTCACTATCTAGAATCTCAATGGACCTCATATCATAAATGAGGTTTGGTACATTTCCCGTGGAAGGACCCTGCTCTGTGTTGGAAGGGACCCCCTGACCCTAGGTCTGGCTGGTGAAGTGCTCCATCAGAATCGCTAAGTTATGAAGATGAGAAGAAGGTACAAAATGGGGAATGAGCTTGATGAATGTATCTAAAGAAACGCTTAAAAACCTTTTGAAGGAGTTTTCTAAAGGGGGTTTATAAGCTAGGGTAATAAAGAATGTGGTGATCAAAGGCTTCGAGGGCTCTGAAATGCTTAAGGTTCGAGGAGGAAAGAAATAAAAAGTAAAAAATTTTCTCTAAGGCAGGAGGGTTTAATAAGGTGTGTAGGAGAAGCCAAGTGTCTTTTCAAAAGCTTTAACTGTCCACTCGCAAACCCTTGCACGTTCTCCAAAAAATACTGAACGACCGTACATGACCTCATTGAGCAGTAACGGTAGCGTCAAAGAGCTCGAAATTAGCACGCAGGTCCTCGAGCCAGGTCAAAGACTCTTATATTAGGGATGTTCACTGTATCTGATGTAAATACCAATTTCGACCTCCACCAGAAGCCCCCCTGCACGTCGCTCATCAAATAGAGCTCGAGCAAATAAACTGAGCATAGGTTCATATCCTCCCCAGTCAGCTCTTATGAGCTAAATGACAAGGACAGGGGGCAATTGATGGTGCAAATTATTAATTTAATTTACCCCGCCAACCTCGAGCTGACAAGTGGCCGTTCACGTCAACTATCGTGCCTGTTTTTGTAAAAGGAGCTCAGAGGAGCCCTATTATGACTTTGTAAGAAGGATGGAAATCTTTAAGGGCTGGGTACCCGCTCAAGGGTCAAATATGTATGAAAAATTGTGAGACCCGGGCTTCGGGGCTCTTTCGAGGAGCTCTGAATCTCTCTTTCTCTCTCTCATTCTCTCGCCCAACCACTCTGCCAAAGTGGTTAGCGAAAGCCTGGGCAACTGTCAATTGTTCTGCAGAGTGCGCAGAACTCCCCTCACCTTCATTAAATGCACACCCACCTCATTTAATGCACCGAAATTCATGGAAAGGCAAGGTCAGAGTTGGTACTGGCCAAAGCATGGCCCCGGACCTGCTTTAGAAGCTCTGGCCACACGTCTCCTCCAGTCATATAAATACAAGAAGCATTTACTTCTCCCAACAACCAAGTGATCATCAAGTTTCAATTGGGAAAAACCAGAGAGAAACAAAAAACACACCACAAACAAGCACAAAAAGACAGAAGTAGAGCTCGATAGCTGGCGTCAGAGCTCCTTAGTTAGAGAGACTAAATTGTGTTAGCTCAGCTCTCCTCTTATTGTAATATCGAGAAAATAGAATGGCTAGAGAGACCTTTGTGAGTTTGTATTTATTATTAATACAAGGCAAACTGAGCTCCTAGCTCCATTCTATAGGGGAGGATTAACCCGTATCTTCATACGAGGCCAACCTCCTCTATAAATCCTTGACTCACTTAAATTCAGCATCTTTACTTTTACTGTTCCAATTATTTATCATAAACTTTTAACTGTGTGGTCTAAAATACCTTTCCCGGTTTTTAACACCAACAATATATATATTACGCCAAAAATGTTGAAAATGGACCACCTAGAAAATTTTGAATTGGTTCAAACATTGGGTGAACCAAATATCAAATTTGATTTTACCCTTTCAAGAGCGGGTAGCTGATCAAATAATTGATTTGGGTAAACCCCGTGCAAAACGGTGGTCCATAGTAGTAAACCCGTGACCAAAAAAATTATTAATTCTTTTTCTCTTTTTCTTTAAACATATACTTTTTTTTATTGAAATAATAAAAGGGGGTTTCAAAATAAAAAATAACCAACAAGGTTTTAGCTCAGAGAAACAAAAGGGGATTTTAGGAATGAGAGAACGAGTTGAGGGATTCACTTTTCAATTGTTGAAGATTTGATTCGATCAAATTACGTTGAAGGATTCAATTGATTTTACATGTTTCTTCATCTATTCTCCTTGCCATTGAACATTAATTTGGTTTTAATTTGATGAAACCAACCCCCAACACACCTGCCACTAACAAAATATAGTAAAAAGTTTTTCTTTTCAACAGTGTAAAAGAAAGGAGAGTTGATTTCTTTTCAAAAGTGTAAAGAAAAGAGATTTGATGAATATACATACGGAGTTTTTGCGAATTTCAATGAATCTTGAATATTTATGTTCTAAATTTAACTAAACATGCACCTTTCAAATTATATCTACTTTCTTCACTTTAGTCGTATATCTTCCTATCTTATCACCAATACAACCCAAATTAATGCTAGTTTATAATTAATTTTGTATAGCATACATATTTCCTGCTGAAAAAAAAGTACATAGTTTGAAATCTCTTTTTATAAAGTACCGCCAAAAAAGAGATTTGATGAATATATAGTGACCAAACTTTTTATAATTATTTTTGTTTTTTCTTTTAACATTTTCTTTTAACTGAAATAATAAACAAAGGGTTTCAAACAGGGGCGGAGCCAAGAGTTAGCTAGGGTGGGCTTCAACCCGTCCCAAAAAAAATAAAAAAAATTAATCATAAAATTATATGTATAATAGTATAGGGGTTTTTGTGTGAAAAATTAAAATTTAAGGTTTATTAAAGTAATAAATTAAAATCTTTAGGAAGTAATTGCATGTGGGTTGAAAATACTTGCTGAAGACATTGATTTGGATTTGCTCATAAATGATTTTGATTCACGAAAGGATCGTATGGTTTAACTTCATTAGTTTTACATAATGTATTTTTTTGTGTCACATGTGACTAGATATAGCAAAAAAACACATTTTGTCTATTTTAAATCTCTAATTATGATATGCTATTATATAATTGTTTAGTATTTACATTTATTTCATTCAAATAAATACTAATTTTTTATTGTTTTTAAGACAATATTTAGTAAATACTTTAAAATAACCCCTTTTTAGCCTAGCCCGCACCACGGAGAAATCCTGGCTATGCCACTGGTTTCAAAATAACCAACAAGAGTTAGGTCGGAGAAACAATAGGGGATTTTACGATTGAGCGAAGGAGCCGAGGGATTCTCTTTTCAATTGTTGAAGATTTGATTCGATAAAATTATGCTGAAAGATTGAATTGATTTTACAAGTTTCTATATCTATTCTCCTTGCCATTGAAGAATAATTTTGTTTCGCATGTATTCAAGCTCTAATTTTTTCTTCCTTCTATTTGATCAAATTTGGATTTGAATTGTTTCAAATTATTGATTGAAGTAGATCCAATCGATCAAAGAAGTATAAAAATTGTAATGAATTATTAGATTCCTATACTTTAACAATAATTCTAGACTGCTTAAATATTTTTTATATTTCGACAATTGACATATTAAACTGTCTGTTGTGTATTGGATAGATGGGGGAATTATATATGTAAGACTAACTCATCTTTATGGCAATTTATGTAGTTAATAAATAATTATCAAATTGATATATATTTTTCAAATATTATATAATTATGTCCACATAAAAGAAGTTGTCTAAATACTTGTTAATGTAGTTCAAAATAAAAAAATTATTTTTTATTATTAAATTTCAAAAAAAATATTAATTAAGATCTAGTTGTGGCACAATAATATAAAAGAAGTTTGTTTAATAAAATAAATTCCTAGTTATTCTCTTTCCCCCCTTTCTCCGTATGCTCGAAGCACGAAGCATATAACCTTTTAATGTTAATATAAATGAAAATACTATTACAACCTAGTAACTAGTGAATATATCAAAACAATATTAATACTTATCAACAGGGAACTACTTTAGCACAATTATATATTGGCATAATTGGCTTCTTATATTTTCATAATAAAACAGGAGTTTAGGCCTCCTTCATTTAACCGTAACCAGCGAAATTCACCCTAAAGAGCCATTGTTGAGACTCGAATTTTTGAATATCTCCCAAGTCCGAGTCGGTACCTTCCTTCCCCTACTAGTAGTTTAAAATTTCAACGGTAGAATAAGATTTTAAATTATATTAATTTAACAAAAAATAACTCTGTGACCTTCGAAACTTTAATGTGCACATGTATTTTTTTTATATCTTCTAATTAAAAATAAATTGTTAAAATACAATTATGTCGGCATAAAAAGGCAATGAAATTATAACAAGATAGAAGAAGTAAAATGCATCACACAAGCTATACTCAACCGTTAAAGTGATTTAAAATCAAAATTATTTGATATTTTTCTATTTCATCTACATAACCCTGAGTTGCCACCATTTTCCTTTCATATTACCTCTTTCATAAAATTCTCACCTACTTATCATATACGTCTTTCGCAATATAATTCATGACAGCTAATGATCTTTTCTTTAAAATTAATCTCAATATCTCTTAATCACTTTAGAATATTTTTCTTCTAAATTTAACTAAACACCTTTCAAATTCTATCTCCCACACAATTTTTTTTTTTATATCTTAGTTTCTCACTCTTTAACTCATACGTCTTTCCCTATCTTATCGATCACCAATGCGACCCATAACAACATATACAAGTTTATTTATGAAAAAAAAAGA